>JAWNMZ010000039.1:600000-787500 GCA_035043445.1 Drosophila silvestris
CAAGACTCGTTTGTCTCTCACACACACACACACCCATGCAGCATATATGTTTAAGTATTGCGTTCAAAGTCCAAAAATACTGAAGCAATACTCAAAAGTACTCAAAGCTAAACACCGATCCTGATCTGTTTGTAGGACTATAAATATTTTAAGAAGTGCTCACAAATCGATATATATATATATATTATTTTTTTTTGTTATATAATTGTTTACTGCTTGGTGAACTCTTTTTAAAATTGACATATTTTTTGTGGCTTTTTCTTATTTATTACAATAAAACAAAGAAAATTCGATTCAATCATTAATATTCCACATTTGTGTGTCGGCTATCGATTAGAAGTCTAATTTCTAGAAAACTATATATTTATGTATTATCTGCATTTAGGTAGCTTGCTATTAGCCCCAAATGACGAATGGTTCAAAAGCCGCAACTCTTTATCCGAAAACGTTTTATTCATTTTTGGTAACGATCGTTTATTTTTACGTCAACCATATAATATAGTTGTGTGATCCGATTGCCTTTGACCATATGAACTAGTTTTATATAGTGTATTTATGCATACACTATATCTTTTGAACATGGTTACATAGTTAAGTTATATTGATTTCTTTTCCCGAGTTAAATAGTCATGTAAAATGTATAAAAACCAATTCTAAGCAGTTTTACAGAGACACAATCAGTGTTTAATCTTTGCACTTGTACTCTCGCTCTCTCTCTCTCTCTCTCTCTCTCTCTCTCTCTCTCTCTCTCTCTCTCTCTCTCTCTCTCTCTCTCTCCCGCTCTATTGCTCTCTCACTCGTTCTCTCTATGTCTTTCTCGCTCTCTGTATTACAATCTGGGATCTCTCATACCTTCACGTCAGTCACATTTTTGAGCTGCTTCGGTTTCTTATCAACAGCTGGCGACAGTTTGAATTTGTTGTCGTTGGCTGTTGTTGTTCTTGTTGTTTGAATTACGTCGAATTGATAGGGCACTCAAAGCAAATGGGCCAGCGCTCCGGCCGTAATCAAAGTCAAAGTCACCAGGGCCCCCGTCAACCGCCGCCGAGCTCTGCTTGGATCCAGTTCCGAGTCTATGCGATGAAGCGTCTTGCGGTAACTGAACTTTCTATATATGTGTGCATATATATGTATATATGTATATATATCGAGATATATATATATATTTATATATATGTATGTGCATATATTTTGGGGCATTACTTGACCATATTAATCGGCTTTTAATGAAAATGCTTTGCTTATCTTTTTCAATTCTTTTTATTCCCTTTGCACTTGATTATTATTTCTTGTTGTTTTTTTATCATTATTCTTTTTATTGTTGTTGATTTTTTGTACATTGTCACACAAAAATAGCAACACAGAGAGAGGGAGAGAGAGAGAGAGGGGGGACAGAGACCGGTGAACCGGTTGTGAAAAACTTGGCTGTGGGCAAGGCAGGGAAAATACTTGCTCGATACTCGTGCTTATTGAGCACGCATGCGACTCTGAACTATGCGGCAACAGGTCCACACTTATTCAGCTATCTCAGCAACAACAATCGACTGAAAAGTGGTTTGCTCCAGTCCCCAAGTTTGTTGATGCCCGTTTCTCTGCCCCGCTTAAGGTCGTCTGTAGAACGGAACCCAAAGACGACGCACAGCAAGAACCACACACTAAAAAGTAAAACTAAACCAATAACAAGTGTGCGAGCTACCTGAAATGAACGTCCAACAGATACCCTGCACAAAACAAAAAAAAAACAAAGTGCAAAATGGGGACTTATAAGTAAGGCATTTTCCATATTATTCGTGACTATGTCCAAAATGTAAGCGATTTTCTCAAAACGGCATATCGATATTGATCGATACTTGTGTCGACATGATTTATCGAGAAAGCAATAATCTACATATCAAAGTCTAATACTTTAGCTCAGATATTATGTTTATTAATATTTAAATATATACTTTATGTGATCATTAATTGATTTTTCCCAAACGTTACAATAAATGTTTAATAATTTTAAATTTGAAAAACCCAGAATTAATTAAATAATAAATCATTATTTTTCATTTTCATTTCAAATTTAAATTTTAAGTATCTCCTTTAAATTAAAATTGTTGTTTTTAGTTCACATTAAGTAAATAAAAAATTTGCACAACTTTAAAATACACTCAGAACAACATTTTTTTATGTGAAAAAATAACCAGCAGAACAGCGCTCAATACTAATAATGAACATCATGATAGTAATCGGTATGATGATTATCATACAAACATTGATGACGCCGGCCAAAGAATGTGCCACCCAGCTCCCCTGGCCCCCTCCACGAAACCACGTCCCACACAGAGTGGGCAAAAAAAAAACAAGTTTCATCGTGTACTGTCAAGATCGTTCATAAACACACCAAACATCGGATCGGATCGGGTATGGGTATGGGTATGGGTGTGAGTATGGTATGATATATGGGGAGGGGCGACGGATAGGCTGAGGTGGAGTTGTGTGGAATGGTGTATATTGCACATGCACATGCAACACACAACGACAACCGATAACTGGCAACGGGCATGTGGCAAGCAGCAAGTGGCAACACTGGCTTACATGTTGCTTGTTTGCTTGCTTTAATTGTGGCTGCTGAGCCAAAAGGTACTCCTCAGCAGATCAGATTTCGCTTAGGGCTTATCATCATGAAGAAAGTTAACCAACTGCTTACCAACAGCTGACCAACAATTTAAGAGAGCTAACTGATTTAAATTCGTCTTATCCTTTAAGAATTGTATAGATTATCTCATTAATTGTAATTATCAAAATTTCAAGAATATATTTCCATTGACTGTTTAAGAGACTATAATAATAATAATAAAAGATGATAATGATAACATTTAAGTTTTTAAGATCATTTCTAATCAAACGTTTACAAAATTATTCATGAATAAAAAGCATTCCGGTTTGAATCTATTGTTATAATGGGGTATGCAAATCAACGTAAATACCTACTTATGAACTGTTCTGGAAATCAAAATTCTAATCGAAACACAAACTCAAATTCTTGACTATTTGCTCATAAGAGAGCCCAACAACAACATCATCATCAACAACAACATCATCTCAACAACAACAACGACTTCAACAAAATGAACGCCCGCACAATGCGCTTTGTTGCTTTTAAGTGTTTCTTTCCATTGTTTATACAATTTTTGTAGTTTAGGAAAAAATACAAATAAATAAATAAATAACGAACAAAATACAAAAACATTAACACAAAACGAAAATTGAAATATTAAGAGAACAAAAAATGGGTAGTAAACAGACAATTTATTGTTATTATTAGTATTACTAAGTAATATTTCGACACATTGTATTTACTTTGTATTTGATTGGTTTTTTTAATACCCTGTGACAGGGTATTACTGACTTGAAACTTGGCATATATATTCACCGCTCCTCATTGATCTGCTCTGCAAACTGGAAATCGATAGCATCGCTAATCTCCTATCGATTTCTAGCTTGTCACAAATTTTAGAAAGAAGATGATTGTTGTTGTTTTTCAAAGATCGGTATATAAATATGTGTACAAGTTTGACCAGCTACTCCTTCCACACGTTCAAAGCTAGAGTAACCGAATTTGGAAGGCAGATGTCTAATAAGACTATTATAAAGAGTGAAAGTACCCTGCAATTGGGTTATTTGCCATCTGTTATCAGAGTATTTCGCAGTCGGCTATGTCCAACAGTTATGCAAGACGTTCTCACTTGCTTTTGAAATCCAAACAAGCACATACAATTTTTATTTACTAAACATTTCAATTGCGATTCAAATCCATTCCATTCCATTTCCTTCGCTAATTTATGTTAAAATACCTGCTGATTGCTTGCTGATTCACAGATCTTACGATTCTACAATAGAATACCCCTACTATAAGTTGAGCAACGATTTGCATATATTAAAACAATTTTTTTTTTATATGCAACTATATTATTTATTTATTGATAAGAACAACGCGTGGAATTGACTTTTAAATACATATATATGTGTTTATTGTTCCAGGAGTGGTTTCATTCTATTCTTCTCTATCATTTTCTTCAGATTCAGATTGTTTTCTCTGTAATTTATATATGTTTGAATGTGTTTGTCTGAAATGCTTATAATTACGTTTCCTTTGTTTGCTTTTAATAAGAGTGCTATTCAGTCTACCTACTGCTCTATGCCTCTCTCTCTCTTATAGAGTTATAATTGTTTTAATATCCACGCCGAGTTGTCGGCTTAGCAATTTTCCGCTTGCAATAAGAAAAAAACAAAAAAAAAAAAACTTGGTTGTTGCTTGTTTGTTGGCACTGTAATTTATGATTGGAAAAACTATCCGGCATTATTTCCTTCGATGCGTTCGTTGCCTTTTGCATATTCATGAGGCCGAGCTTGCTTGCAAATTAGCTATACACACACACACACACACAAACACACACACACACACTTGCTCTGTGTTGTACATTTTAATAACACTTAAGAAACACCTTGGACTTGGCATGAAAATTGTTGATAAATTATGTTTTTAATAGTTGCTGGTGAGAAGTTGTTGTTGTTGTTTGACTGGCGCCTAAGAAATAATTTCCAATTACTACTTGGATCGTATGCATCATCATCAGAGCTAGAGCTTGAAAAACTCCAAGTTTAATATCCAAACAAAAAAAAAAGAAATGATAAATCAAGTTAGAATACTCCAGTCGCGAGAGCTCGATTAAGAGAAGCTTGAACGAAGACTATAGTATTACAATTGTGTCTTTTATTGCTATCGGAAATCGGTTTGAATAGAATATACAACCAGAAACTATAAGAAAGATTGGCTTTTACTAAATAAACTATTGCAAAACGATTAAATACCTTGAGATGATGATATGCATTTTTTAGGCTGAACTATTTAATATTAAATGTATCGTGTTATTCATGCGCAACAATATAATTTAAATTAAACTAATAATAAATTGAGAATCTTTATGAATGTCAGCTTAATAATTTAACTGAATATAAATATACTTGTATATTTGTGGCGCTAGGAAGAAAAAGAGTAAAATAAATAAAATACGATATTTGGGTCTAGTAGAATAAGCAAATATAAATAAATATACACAAAGGCTTGTTGAAACAAAAAAATATACAAAAAAAATTGGCACATACAAGCAAAAAATAATAATTAAATTTAATAAAAAGCGATGCACGAAACGAAACACATACTTCAAATACTTGCTATACCTATATTTATATATATATATATATACATATATATATATATATATATATATATCATTATCGAATAGTGGCGCATTCAACGTATTCAAAACAACTGTTGAACAGTTCTACAAACCACAAACAATAAACTACAAACTATAGACGAAGGCCTTGCATCCCCTATTCCCTGCCTCACCCCTACCGCCCATCCATCCCATCCCCATCGGATGCCAATAACTCTACAAAACTGGCTGTCGTCACTTTATCGCGAGTATCATGCATAAGCTCATACACACATACAGTGCTACCCATACAATTAGTTCCATCAGCTTATAAAATAATAATATGAGCAGCAAATGACTTTTAGTTTAATAAATATGATCGGGTTTTTCATTTAACCAAAAAAAAACGCGATATACGTTGAGACTTAATGAGAAATTAGTGTTACCAGTTTTATGGCCATCAGTGTGCATACTATGATGCAGTAAGTATTTAGTGTGTGTTTGTGTGTGTTTAAATCAAGTAAACGTGTCAATCGCACAAAACGTCTTAGAAATGTCAACAACAACAACAACAAAAGCGCAACCAACGACAGACAGAATCACATACACACACACACACACACACACACACACACAAGAAACAATATGACAATAATATTAATATTGAATGTAAGTATGTAATAATAATAACAATAAGAATCAGTCAACAACAGCGACAACAACAACAACAACGATTATCATTAAGATAAACATTATTGAGTGCCACATAGAAAGAGAAGAGCAACAGACATAAAGAGAGAGAGAGAGAGAGAGAGAGAGAGAGAGAGAGCGCGGAAGCGAGTGAGAGAGAGTTGTGACGAATAGAACAATTTTTAAGTTATATCTTTGGAATTCTGTATATTAATACCTAGATAAAATATTGATTATCTGTAAAAAGTAACTTCACCAACTTGTCACAGTCCACTATGATGACTATATCTAGTTTAGCTTCTTGTTCTATCATAAGATTAGTGAGTTTTCCAATTCTATTCTTCCCATGAATATTGTTTGCTGATATCACTTAGGAATATTACTGCCTAAAAGACATTTGGTTTTAAGTAAATATAATCTTCTTATATCAAGTAGTCCGGAATAAATTCTGCTTCATTTTAACTAGCATGTCATAGTATATTGTTCCTTTAAAAGTACTAGACGCAAAAACTACACTTGAATTTATTTAATATAATAAGAATCATTTGTCTGGAAACACTTCAAGATTATTATTGTTTCAAGCCTACATTATTGATTCAATAACAACGTATAACAGTTAATGTATAAATTCGAACCATAGAATAGATTACCAAAGATTAAGCTCTTTAGAAGTAAATAAACATTTAATCAGATGTAATATTTTTTTATTCAGCAATAAGTAAATAATCTTGCTCAGTGAATGTGGGCACTTTAGTTGGGCTACATATTCGTAATTGAAGAACTTAAACGTCATAGTTGCCAAATGACAGCTGCTGAATTTGACTTGATTTGAGTTGAGTTCCATTCAAAGAGATGAGATGAAATGAGATGAGTTGATCTGAGATCATTTCAGATGGCATTTTAGGGAATGCTTGGGGGCGCTGATGGAAACGAGTACAACTACTTTGATATTCGTTTCATGCTCAAAGGTACTTATGAATATTATTTGGCAAATTTGGAGCATGAGAGTGGCCGGCAAATGCCAATGCGGAAATAAGACTTAACATTCCAAGAAATAAATAAAAAAATAAGTAAGAATGCTCTCGTCGAGCTTGAAACCACCAATATTTTTTTTTTTATCGGCTTCAAAAGTGCGCATCACTGAGTGACAAAATGAGCATCACTATTGCATTGGTTAGGGCCGGAACAGCTGTCTTTGAGTCAATCTGCCGCAATTAGGCGGGAACCAACTCACAGGTGCGTTGGTATAATCCGAGTCGTCTCAGGGTCTTCGGGCTTCCACTTCCTGGTTCCTGAGTCCAGTTGTCCCTGGCGATTTCCTCCTTGGTGGCGGCGATTGATAGTTCCGCCTGTTGCTGCCGCCGGTTTGTTTGATTTTTGTTTTATTTTATTTTTTGTTTTATATTTATTTATTTTATATTTTTTTTTATATATAATTACTTCATAATTTATTTATAACTAATTTATTTGAATTTCTTCTTTTTAAATAAATCTTCCTGCAGCGCATGCGCATGCGGTCCCTTCCTCTCTCTCTTTTTCTCTTTTTCCCTCTCTCTGAAGATGGTCCCCCATCGATATCCCTCGCCTATCGATCTAACTGCCGACCATTACAACACAAAGGAAACATAAAATGGGCAGTAAACAGCTTCAAGCGGTTTAAATCCCCAGGCCGAGAATAAGCCCATTCCAATTACAGAAGGCAGGCAATACAGCCATAAACTGGCTACATGAAATCTTTGGGACGATTCTGAAGACTGGTCGATTCCCACCGACATGGCTCCAGTCTAAAATAACTCTCATACCCAAAGCCGGGAAGCCAACGCACACCAGCGCCAAAGATTTCAGACCCATCAGTCTGTCATCCTTCATGTCATCAACGCTAAGCGTAGCAAAGAGCTGTGTAGTCTGAGTCGGACAAACTGTTCTGCAGTGATCCGGGCTCTAACGGGGCATTGGCTGGTCGGTATTCATGCCAACAGACTCCAGGTGCCATATAATGATTTCTGCAGAAGCTGCAAAAAGGAGGAAGAGGTGGCCTCTGCCCAACACTTGCCAGGAAAAGGTTGTCCTGGGAAACTACTCCCTAACTGGCTTATCGGAGCTTCGACACATGAGACCGGCCAAAATAGCGAAATTCATAAATGCATCTAGCTGGTCAAATGTCTGAATTTTTTTGTTTTTTAATATTTTAAAAGAGCACAATTTGTAGGAGAAAATCCCCAGATCCATTCGGTATCACAACGAGCCAAATATGGCCTATCAGCCTGGTGGGCTGACAGCCGATACAACCTAACCTAAAAGCTTGATTGAAAAGCTTTGATTTTCGAAAAGTTTTGGAAAGTTTTCAGCGATCGATAAGATCAATTTTTAAAGGTATATATAATATATACCTAATTTATATTGGGATTGAATTCACATTGATGCCCAAATATCATAATTTGCTATTTTATGACGGTTTTTCGTTGAACACCACCATTTGCATCTTATCTAAATCTTGTGTGTGCTGAAGTATGAATATTTATTTGCTGATCATAATCAAGTGGTCGTCATCGTGTCCAACATGAATGAAGATATATATACAAAAGGCGGACAAAAATCTCTGACAAAGTAGCCACTATATTTGTATCTGTATCTGTGCATCTGTATATCTGTATCTGTGTATCTGCTGCTGTGTACAAGCAATCGAATCAAGAGACAAACTGGGTAATTGGTTCATTATATTGTAGAAACCAACGACATCCGCTCGTTAATGTAAATTACACAATATAACAGAGCGAAATCATCTTCGTCTTTTGCCTACGTTTAATTTGATCATTCATCGTTACGGTTTTTGTTCCAATCCCATTACATACCCTTATATATACTGTTAGCTTTTTTGGATGCGAGATTGATTATTTTTACGATACGATATTTTCTGAGTTGTCAAATATATCAATTTATGGATATAATATCAATTCTTGAAACCTTAAAAAAAGTGTTTCGATGTTACGATTTCCGTTCGACACCCTGATTTATTCTTAATATTTCGGATGTATTAATAAAAACTCGATATTGGATCGATTATTTTACGAAATATTCCAATTCTTTATGACAACTTAAACTTACTTAGCTTAGAGTGATACTCTTACCTTAAACATTTATGTGCTTGAAATGGAAGCAAATAAACAATATTTCAGATTATTTTTCAAGAACTCATTGGCTACACTTAAATTTCACAAAGAGAACATTGGAAAAAAAGGAAATAAGAAACCGAAGAAACTCAAATTGTGATGGCTTGATATAAGAATCTGAAGTATCCAATAACTATATACAATAGTAAAGAGTCATAAGCAAATGTTTAAATATTATTATTATTATTCAACGAGACACCAGAAGACTCAGATAAGCATACAAAATCTGAGCTACAAATGTTATCGGCTGACTAAGTATTGAACAATTCAAAGATATGATTTCTATGCAGAAAAAAGTATTATATATATATATATATATATATATGATATATTCGATGGGTTCAATCGAACTGAGTGAGTTTTCAGTGAATTCTAAATTTAATAATAGCAATCAAAAGCTAAAAACAAAATCCACAAGAATTTTGCTTGTACGCAAAGAAATTCCAAAAAAAAAAATAAATAAAAAATGAATGGACTATGTTTATTGCTTGCTCTTTTTAACAGACTCGAATAAGAATGGGGGTAGGGGGCGATTGCAGAGCGAGAGAGAACGGGGAGAGCGAAAGAGCGAGGGAGTGAGAGAGAAAAAAGACAGCTGATAATACGAAGGCAACAACAATAAGAACAGCAAGAGTAGAAGAATACAATTGGAATTATCAGTGGAACTGCGTGATATGACTATCAAAAGGCTTCTTCTCATTGCTGTTGTGGTTGTTGTTGTTCTTGTTGCTGTTGGCAACGGCATTTATCACACACACACACACATACACACCAGACTGTACTTATATATAGGTATGTAAAGCAGCAAATTGAGAATCGTCTACTCTATAATACCGACATTTGTTCGACAAGCAACCTTAACAAGCGAATATTAAATCCAAGTGCAAAAACCTAAGCGTATCGGCTGTGCTCGACTAGCAGATACCCCGTACACAAACTGCAGCTTATGGTATGTATTTATATATAGTATTTAGTATGTAAATATGCAATTTAATAAGTCGATCATGTTTTCTTCTGCCTATTGCATAACAATGCACAACTGCAACATACCCATTTAGGGAATTTTTTTAATGGGTATACGCTAAATAAATTACCGCTAAGAAAATGTCACGTTTTGTGGCGTTAAATTTTAGGCGAAACAAACAAACCAAAAAAAAAAACGAATTTAAAAAAAAAGAGCAAATAGCAACAAGCTAAGGAAAAAGTTGCAATCGAAATCGAAACGACTGCGGAATACTCTGTCTCTCCAACTGGCAATTCCCTGGAGAATTGGGACATTTGCACCACCATTTGTTTGTGTGTAAATATACATATTCTGTTAATTCAAGAATTAAGCTTAAATAAAAAGAAATATATATATATTTGATTTTTTTTTTTTTTTGCTTAATTCTTGAATTAACTGCCAGAAACAAAGCAATTGAATTCAGCTACTTTGAATTGCATATTTTACATATACTCTGTCAGCTTTTTAGAAGTGCAAAGTACAAGTTAAAAGTAAATATGAAAAAAAAATTAGCCTAAGTGCATGATTCATATGTATGCTTCTATTGTGTGTTTGAGTGTGTGTGTGTGTTAGCACAGTTGCATATGCGAAAGACTAGCAAAAGAATGAGACAAGTAGCAGCTAAGCCGCGACTACAACAACAACAACAAAGCGAAAAACACTTTCATTGATAAACAGAAGCAGCAGCAGCTTTAAAAGATCAACGGCTGCTCTTTGCTGTTTAGTTGTTGTTGTTGTCATTGCACTTTGTCTTGCGGCTTTTGTCTTACGCTCTCACTCTCACTCACTCACTCTCTCACACACACTCGCACTCACACAGATACAGACACTTGCATACTTACGTGCATAAATATGTCCAACAACAACAAGCTGGCAAAGCTGCGCATCAATCGTCGACAATTGAGACTAACCAACATTAAACTGTAACTTCCTCACACACACACACACTCACACACACACATATATACACAAGCACACACACTTTTTTTTACTCTTTCTTACATGTGACAATTTTTGGCGTTGTTTTAGTCACTTTTTTTGTCGAGCACCACAAAAGAAAAATAAAATAAAAAAAATAAAACCACTTAAAAAAACTGCACCAAAAATTAACAATTAATTATCATAATAATGAATATTATTTTCACAAATGAGCGCGCGCTTTTTAACGGCAAAAAATAGCAACAACAAAAAACAACAACAGTAAATAAAAGAAATAAACACAGCGCAGCAGCAGCAAATACTGAATTAAACAAATAAAGAGATAATAGTAAATAAATACATATGTTTATATATGTATGAGCCACGAATTTAAATTAAGTAATACACATGAACATTTATAGATAGATATAAATCTATCTATCTATCTATATATCTATATATGTATATACATATATTTATAAATATATTTGTCTCTTCTACTTGTAGTTGTTGCTGTTATTATTATTATTATTAATATTGTTATATTTGTTGCGACTGTTATTGTTGTTGTTGTTTGTTAGCAGCGTCGACAACGATCGCTGCTGAGAAACGCACGAAGTGCACAACGACCAACGACGAGCGACGAACGATGAACGGACCAACGATCTGACACGCACGAAATGCAAAAACGCACTGAAAATGATATTTAAAAGAGAGTAGCGACACTTTATTATTTACGAAATGCTCCTCCACGCATTTGGGCATCAATTCCCAATTGCATTTCACGATCAACACACACCACACGCGCGCTCTCTCTCTCTCTCTCTCTCTCGCTCTCTTTGCCCTCTCTCTCTCGCTCTCTTTGCCTCTCTCTCTCTCTCTCTCCCTCCTCTCTCTCTCTCTCACGTTAACTGTTGCAAAGTTTTTGGTTGAAATCGCATAAGTTTTAATTCTGATTTTAACACAAGACAAAGAAAAATTCAAATTCAGCATGGAATAACGCAAAATGCTCTATTTTGCTGCTGTTATCGCTCATCAGTAAGTTAGTGTTATTTAACAGACGCTGCTATGTGCTTACAGTGGCATAACAGGTGTCGTTTTGCTGGAGTGAAACTTGCACCTCTGTTTACATTTCATACAATAACTTTGTCAAATAATAATTTGCATTTATTTCGATTTGATGGTGTATTTATAATATAAATTCGCATCAACATTCTTTAAGCATCGCGCATAACAATCGTCGTTATTAACATAAGTTATACATATCTGTTAGCCGTTACTTTTTAAATTGATGAAGCTTGCGGCAAATCGATAAGCACAGAGTTGCGCGAGAAACAATCAAGGCCGTGTTTTCAAACATAACGTTTTTCAGGCCGCATCATTTGCACAGTGGCTGTTAAACTGCATCAAAACTGTACGATAATCGCCGTTTTATGCACAATACTTGCCCAACTGTGTACAGTTGTCATTAAACCATTTTAAGAGCTGTTTTTATTTGTTTTAAATTGAAATGTTTAAATTACTGCAGCTATGACAAACCCAAAAACAAAAATACAAAAACAAAAGTACAATTTCGATTTTGTTTTTTTTTTGTTGTAATTTTTGCATTTTTGAAATTCTTATATTTATTTACATGTTACACGGTTTTTGTCATTTGATGTGTGTGTGTCTCTGTGTGTGTGTGTGTGTGTGTGGGGTGTTATTAGTGTATATGCCTAAAGTTTCTTGTTGAATTGCTAATTGATTTTTAAATTAAAATTTACAATTGCAATTAATAAAAAAAAAAAATTATTGAACAAACAGCTCCTAAAACCATCTAAAAAGGCTTCAGAAGATGTTGTTGTTGTTAATGTTATTGATGTTGTTAATGTTATTGTTTTTGTTGTTAATGTTGTTGTTGTGATTGTTGCTGCTGTTGTTGATATTAGTGTTCGTTAGGCGCGCAGTGCGACAAACTGCTGAAAGACCTCCAAGATATGCGTATCCAGATCCGAAGTGAAGAGCAGCGTCTCCAAAGTGCTGCTATATTTCTGCACCTGTTCGTGATGCTGTATTCCAAATAATAAATAGAAAAACAAACAAATTTTAATTTGTTATATATTTAAAATTGATATATAGCCAAGAATAAGTCATCAAATTGTACACTTTCTAATTTTGTTAATATTCAACCACATTTTGAATATATGAATACTAAAGATTTTTATGTATTTGGAGGTTATACGTCTTATATATCTTGGTTTATAGATATTGAAATGTTTTTATTTATTGAAAGTGATTTACAAACAATTCGATAATGAAAACCACATCAAAATCCTATCAAATATCATTGGGCAGTATACGATAATCGATGAATAATACCAAGCTGGATGTCCAAAAATAAATATATATAATTAAAACATGATTGAACGTTTTAGTCCATTAAAGCGGAAAGGAAATGCCAGCGAACACCACAAACACAATATGAATCTTAATGCATTTGAATTAATTAATTTCATTAATATATGTTTCATTATATCTGTTATAAATGAGCAAAAATATATGCAAATCACGAGAACATATATTGTTGCCGCCTTTCTAAGTCCTCTGGACTTTTCAGAAGCACTTCTTTTTCTGTGCCTCGTCAGGAGAACATTTCATTTGAATCAAGGAATTTAACTCGAGAATTTTAAAGTAAAAAAATTGAAAAAAACATCTCAATTAAAACAAATGAATCCATGATAGTCTCAATCTCAATCTGCATCTGAATCAGAAACTTAGCTAACAAAACAACTCACCATGAGGAAGACCTGCTGGAGGCGGCCAATTGTCCAGCGATACCAGTCCGTATCCGGATCGCGTCCATCTGTATCGGAACGTAAGAGATGCTCCGATAGTATCATTATGAAACGCTGGAAGACGATGAGAAAGAGTCGCTTCTGATTCACATTTGCCGCCTCCAGTTTCTCCTCCATGCGCTCAACCACCTGTGAGAGAAATTCCAAAATTTCAATAGAGAAATCGAGATTAAAAAAATTGGTGTGGGAACTGACCTCCTCGGATGGTTTGTCGGCATGGGTGATGGGCTTCTTTCGCTTGTGCGGCGTATCCTCGTCTGTATCGCTGGATGAGGAATCCGCCTTGGACAGCTTCTCCTTGGCATCGCTCAGCTCCACATCTGGCAGACAAATTGAAGGATTAGCGATTTTAATATGCATTACTTATTTTTGCTGTTGGTTTAACAAACTCACTCAATTTGATGACATGTTTGTTCATCTTCTTGATGGTCAAGTGTAGGATCTCCCAGAGATACATTTTGGTAAATTCACCGGTCATCTCCTTGGAGAATATCCATGTGGCTACCGCCGAACAGTCGACAATCTGCAGCTTGAGCAGCTTATCGATGAGAACGACCATCATCTGTTGGTGCGAGGACCACAGCTCAAAGATGTTATGCAATATGCAGATTTGTGCCTCCTCCGTTTCGGCCAGTGCCCGGAACACCACATGGAATTTCGAGATGGCCGCAAAACTATGCGAAAACGATTTTGAGCCCAAATTGAGCAGCGTCTGCACGAACACATCGATCTTGAGCGCATTGAAACTGCCATCGGACATCTCCTCGCCGCTGTAGCCGCTGCTCGGTATCTCCTTCAGTATGTTGACCACCTCCTCCGGCGTGCATTTCTGCCTAATGGCGCCCACCAGCTGCAGCGCCACAGTTGTTCCCGGCAAATTGGCTAACAGATGCCAGCCAAGTAAAGTAAATATGCAAATTATAAATACAAAAGATTTCTATTTTATAATCCATTGGAACTTAAATGGGCAAATGTCTCTTCAAATATGCATCTTTCGATGCCAAATATTTATATGATTATTCAGTTATTCAGTTATACTTCAAAGCGATGAATGCCTTTTTATAAATACCAAATATTTGTATTTTATGACAAAGTTGGGATTGAAATGGCGAATGCCTCAGCAAATAGTTCGTGGGGTAAATAAACTGAATGATTATTGTTATAAATACTAAATATTTATATTATAATCCAGTTGGGGTATATATCCAATCGATTCAAATGGGGAAACTATTGGCAAACAACCGTCTAAGCTAACTCAAACCAACTCTGGCCAAATGGAGCAGTATCCTTTGGTTACACGAATCCAAATGTATTTCAATTGACAAGCTAAAGGCTGTAGTCGAGAGAGCTCGATTTGGAGATATGCCGAAGCCAGCTTTTGATTATGTGTTGGACTTGGTGATTGTAGTTGGGTGTTGTTTAAATAATATTCAATATGATAAACTTGATCTATGCAAACAAGAAAATATATTCGAAATCGGAAGTGTGTAGCGCTTATGATCAGGCATATATATATATATATATACTTATACGAAATGCTTCCTTCTTTTTGCCCAACCTTTAAGCAGCCTCTTCAAGCATAATTAATGCCACAAATGAACGCTTCAACCAAGTAAATATATATCAAAATATATATATATATCTACATATATGCATTAAATGGTTATTAGGAGTGATGGTTTGTTGCCGTGGATGAGGATGAGGTGGGATTGTAGGATAAGGGGCAATTGTGACTGATTATTATTTGACACTTTCGCTTGCGGCAGTTGCAACCAGTTGCGCTGCCGCGTGGAACCAAGCGTTACTGCCTGCTGCGTTACTAATGATGATGTTCAAATTCCACGGGCCCCTTCCACACCACCCATACGCCCATACGCCCATTCGCCTCCTCCTGGTCGAGTACCTTTCGAGGGGCAGACTGGCTGACAATTGCTATTACATGCAATTTATTGGCACTTGAGTTGATTATGTCAATGAAATGCGTGCAAAGGCGAAAGAAGCACCAACAAAACCAAAGAAGATAAGTTGAGCAAATTAATGCGGAATGCGGAAACAGCAAAAGTGCGACCCAATTGGCTGTGACTAAACTGAATATGCCTGCTTACCGCCAACCTCGGCCAAAGTAAGGCCAAAAAGGAGAACCAAAGCAACAAAAACAAAAAACCCAAAAACAGAAGTGAGAAGAGTGAGAAGTTTGGGAAAAACATTGCTAAAGAATCACCATTGTCACAAGTGGAGCGTGTCAAGATCAAAGTGTGCAAAGTTCACAGCGCTGGGAACCACAACTTCAACTTCAACTTCAACTGCAACTGCAACTGCAACATGATTGTTTATTAGCAGCAGAATGACGCGTGCCGAAAGCCAATTGAAAAAAAAAACGTATGCCAAGCCACAAAGAGACTAAAGAAAATACATTTGCATAAATCACATATCAAATAAGAGTCATATTTTACTGGAAACTCTTTAAAAACATTTCGAAAAAAGAAAGAAAAACAACAACAATTTGCTGTACATTATCATCATCATTATTAACGACAGCTGTCAAGCTAAGTTCGAATTTTACAGGGTATTCGTCTCAGACTATTAGACTGATTGGCATTCACTTTGACTAGTGGCTTGTTGGATTTTCATGGCTCTTTGATTCTCAGCTCAAATTGAGCATGTCCCCAAGGCAGGTCGGTCGGCGCAAAGATCTCTGGTTCAGGGGGTCCATTCCATCAAGCGGAACGCGTCCAGATCTCAGCTAACAGCTACTTCATCTCTTCTCTTCTCTTATCTTCTTTCGCTTGCTGTTCTTTTTTTTGGTATCAATGATTAGCAATTTTTAGTTGGAACATTTAGGAATTTTAAAGGGTTCCTAACAATTTTCATAGTTTTGCAATTATTTGAAAACTTTTCTTGAATGCCTTAGAATTATTTTGCAAAGCAGATTTTAAATATATTTTTAATAAATATTTTGAAATAATTAAATTTTATTTGTGCAAATTTTTGCTTAAAAAAGGAAAAGATTTGCGTTTGTTTTTGCCTATTTGATTTTTTTTTGATAAGTCAGATATTTTTTAGATATAGTCTTTTTTCAAGTCTTGCAGTTTTAATTGCAATTCGAAGATTGACTTTGCGTCATTTCCTTAAGACGTGTTTCTGCTCAAAATCTTGCCGATTCCTCTATTCCAATCTGTGAAAATCATGCTTTCTTTTATGTCCCATCTTGGTTTGCATCTGAAGTCATCTGTTGACTTTCAACGCATCTCTCTGCCCACCAGATGCCCCATATTCCGTAGATGCCTCATGCTAAGACTCACTCATCTCTGGCGTCAATCAATCCGATCTCCAAGCAGAATCTGAGCAAGGTGAACGAATCTGAATGAATCGCGAATGAGAACGACAATCGGATGGAATGGTTACACTATTGAACTTCAGCGAAGCGAACAGCGCATATCTCGTCCGGGAATCTCAAATGGAGTGCAGCTAAGCTAAGCTCAACTCGAGATCAGATCAACTCAGGGCTTAGCTCAAGTTTTGTATGCGCCTTAAAAAACAAAGAAGCCAATTATATTCAAGCATAACAAACTAAAGATTGAATGGGAAAAGTGTAGTTGATAATCAACTTTGCACTGCATATTTACAGGGCATTTGTTAGTCGCACAAACTTTCCGTTTTATTGGTTGGCCAAAAAAAAACGTTTCACTGGCTCAGCCAGTTCGTTAGGCGGGGTCGTCTAGATTTTTGGCTGGCTTTGTTTGTTGGTAGTTTTTTTTCGGGTGCGGGGGGCGAGTTGGGCTTGAGGCGTCTCTAGACATCCGCAAGTGTTGCATAAATGCGCGTTGCCAAGCCGCGTCTCCAGCTACACCTGTGGCAGCTAGAAACGAGCAAGATTGCGAAACAGCCGCCGCTGGCGATGCGTCGCTTGGCTGCCCCAATGAAAGCAGCAATCAGCAATCAGCAGACAGAAGAAGAAGACGCAGAAGGAGAAGACGAGGCAGCAACAGCAACAGCAACAGCAGCAACAGCAGCAGCAGCAGCAGAGTCTAACGGTTGCTGGGGCTTCGTCTGTTTGACGATTTCATTATTAGTTTCAGTCAAGTTTTCGCGCGCGTGCCGCAAAAGTTTTCGCTTTTCAAAGATTCGCTTTTAATATTCTACTGTTTTCGTATTTTTTTGTGTTTGTTTTTTTTTTGTTTTTCCTTTTTTTGTTTTTTCTTTTTTTTTTCTTTTTGTTTTTTGAATGTGAAAATGAGGAAATATCGTTGCCTATTGAGCATACTCATGGCAATAGTAAGTGCGCCAAAACGAATAAAAAAAATATATTAAATAGACCATATTTTTGCAACTTATTTTGGTTTAATTAATAATTAAAAAATAAATATATATATATATATATATACATAGAGAGAGAGAGAGGGACGGAGAGAGCTCGACTCGGATATACTTTGAACCCAGTTGTTAAATAAATATTAATTCATTCAAGTATTTATTTCCCCTTAAATCAGTTCAATGAAAAAAAAGGGGTTTGGTTTTCTACTTTTTAGTAATATTTAAGAATATTTTTATATATTTTTAATATTTTTAAATATTAGCGAAACGGTAGCAGTTATCGATCAAATGAAATATGATTTTTCTGCGTTTTGGGTTATAATAAAGTTGTAATAAATAAAGTAGCACTTAAACTGGAATTTTTTGTGTGTATTCTGCAGAGCTTATATATATATATATATATATATATATATCTATGAATTTTGCTCACATTTTGGTGTAAAACTTTCAGAGGGAAATTTTGCAATACAACTAGAATATATTTAACAACTGGGTTCAGGGTATATCGCAGTCGAGCTCACTCGACTACAGCACGCTTACTTGTTTGTCTTTGGCTAGCTGCAGCAGGGCACAGCGATTGTGGGCGCTGGACGGGATTTGGTGCTGACCCCGAAGCAATCGCTGCAGCTGAGCGGCAAACGCATATACTACGGGGAGCAGCTACATGGGCATGGTCAGGGGCATAGTCAGGGGCAGGTGCAGGGGCAGCAGCAGCAGCAGGAACAGGAGCAGACAGCACGTCCCTGGGAGCGCACACTGAAGCATGTAACATATGTGACGCTCTTCACGGATGCAGCGCTCGGCGCCGCTGCCGGCAATCTCAGGTAAGCCAGAAACTTGAATTGGAGTTGGAGTTGGAGCTGAAGTTGCTGGGTAGATCCCTTGAGCAGTTGTTGACCATTTTTAATGGATATTGCACGGCAGTCAGCTGCACGATTATCACGATTTTCTGCAGACACCATACCAGCTGCCAGCGGAGCGAGCAACGCCCGCCGCTTCCAGTCGTTTTGGGGATATTGTCAACGTGGCCAGCGGACGACTGGAGCAGCTAATGAGCAATGGCAGCTATCGGTTTGTGGAGGGAAATGTGCCAACTCCGCGTAACGTGGAGACGCGTGCTCTGTGGCGGGTGCAACGGATACGGCATCGTGTGGATGTCGCCGATCCACGTTACGCTCAACGCTACCACTACGAGCTGAAGTTTAGTGTGACGCCAAGCATCATTGGCTATCCATCGCAGAGCTTCATCCAGCGGGAGTCCGACTATCCGCAGAGCTTTGCCAGCCACAACTACAGGGAGCAGCAGGAGCAGGCGTTCCGGGCACAGCGACGCCAGGATCGACAGCCTCAGGCGACATTTGTGCGTGGCATTTTTCAAGCACCACCCAATCTCAATATCGGTGAGTATGTGAAGACCAAGCCAGATGGTTCACTCTTACCGGGCCTGGCATTCAATTTGGGACTGCGTCCCAATTATATACCGGCCACAACATATCGACCCAGTTATCCGGCTATGCTCAATTTTGGTCCACGACCAAGCCAACACCACCAAAATCCACTCGAGCCTTATCCGTTGCCCCAAGACGCTGCTGTCGTTGCTGCAGCAGCTGCTGCTACTGGGGATGCTGATGACTAGTTGGCAAGCGTCCAGTCACGCATCATTTCCATCATCATTTCTATAGTCGCCTGGTGGACTGGCACACGATCTGACCTATCGTCCATCCACATATGCCAGCGAGCTGAGCAGCAATCCAGTGCCAGCAGCAACAGAAACATCACCAGCAGTTCAGCTGCATCAGCATCGCTATCAACAGCAACAACAGCAACAGCAGCAACAACTGGAACAACTGGAACAAATGGCGTGGGGCAGTTTCCCACAAATCGCGAGCCAGCTGAGCAGTCGACGGAGTCTTTGGAGCCGGGCGAACTGGCGGAGGTTCAACAGCAGCAACAGGAACAGCATCCGCTGCTCAGCGGTGAGTTCGAACTTGTTTTTTTGCAAGATCTTTGCAAGAGTTTAGCATTGTGTTTTGGCAGGATTTGAGCAGTCGTCCAAGTATCACAGTACCAAGCTGAGACCGCTCCTAATCTATGCGAGCGGCTCGGCACAGGATGTGGCACAGGATGCGCCAAAGTCATTTGTGCAGAGCGAACCGCTGGAGGAGACCATCTATCGCTATTCGGAACCGGATCCGCTCTATGTGCATCAGCATCCATTGGATGTGCTGCAGCTGGAGACGGTGGAGGAGCAGCAGGAGGTGGGGCAGGAGGATGAGCGACAACAAACGACTTTGACTCGGGAGCATGAAGTGGATAAAGTGCAGCCAGGAGGACGACTTGGAAACGGAGCCAGCTGGCAGTCAAAAGCAGCATCAAATTGGCGCCAACAACAACAACAAAAACAACAACAGTAGCAACAGCAATACCAACAGCAGCAACTACAGTGGACACTTCCACATTGGAACCAACAACAAGCACAAGTTTAAGGGCCAGTTTTGTGTCCACCTCGACGAGTTTGCCGCCGTTGCGCGCTTTGAGTCGCTATCGAACGAACCGCAAATCGACAACAACAACAACAACAGCAGCACCAGCAACAACAACAGCGACAAAGTTGCCAGCGATTACTCAAATGGAGGCAGCGACGCAAAGGAGATACATCAGCAGCAGCTCTCAGCAGCGGCAGCAAATGTGGATAGCAAGCCAAAAAGCAGTGATCGTCATCAGTGAGGCCAAGGTGGCATTTAAGCCAGCAGCAATACCAACAACAACACCAGCCACAGCACTCACAACAACAACAGCAACTACAACAACAGCAGCAACAACAACAACACCAGCAACAGCTACAACAACAGCAACAACAACAACAACAACAACAGCAGCAGCAGCCGCAGACTACAACAACAGCAGCAACAACAACAACTTCAGCTGCTTTGCTGCCCTGTGGGTGAAATTATCGAAGTGCTCACCCAGAAATCGGTAAAGCAAATCTGTTAGCATTAAGGTGGGGCCCAATGGCGAGGAGATACCCATCATTATCGACGACGACGACGATGACGATAACGATAACGATAATCATAATAAGAACGAAGTTAAGAACAGTTAAGCACAAATCCAATGACTAAATATTAAGCGCATCAACATTGAATGGTATTATGTACATAACAACAACAAAAAAAGACAACTTTTCAATAAAATCAAAAATAATATAATTATATATAAATTGGCGTTTCAAAAACATTGAAAAAACAAAACAAGTAAGCTCGACTACAATATACCCTGCACCCAGTTGTTAAATATATTCTAGCTTTCTTTGAAAAAATTCCCATTAAGTTTTGCACCAAAATGTGAGCAGGTCTGCACGCAATCGTAACGGGGTAACGGGGCTCTGCAGCATGCCATCTCTTTCTTACACATGTGCTCGCATATACAGAAAATTCGTGCGGCTGCTGACGGAAATGAGATCAATATGACAATTTATTTTCGACTATAACTTGGGTGTTTCTTATCTGATCTTGATGAAATTTAGTCAGTTGATTATTAATATGCCTATGCATATTATGTATTAATTTGAACATTCTGCCTCTAAAATTTTTGCATTCATTGCTATCGGAAATATAAATGTATCGATATTCGATAAGCGGGGGCAGTTATCGATAAAAAAATAAAGCAAACTTGATCTGCGCCGAGTATACAACAATATATATTCAAAATTTGAAGTCTTTAGCTCTTATAGTCTCTGAGATCTGCGTGTTCAAACAGACAGACGGACACGGCTGTTGACCCTGATCAAGAATATATATATATATACTTTATGGGGTCGGAGCTGCTGCCTTGTGCCTGTTACATACATTTACACAAAACCATTGTGTATAAAAATAGATAACCCAATGAGTGAATTTGGTTGGTTCTCTAGAGAAACATTTGAGCAAACTGTATATGGAAATTGTTTTAGACCCACCTGCCTCCTCGTTGGTGTACTTGTAGTTAGGCACAGGGGTGACTGGGATCAGTTTCGCATACGTTGTTGGCATCATTTCAGTGATTCGCTGATGATACGACAAACTGTGTTTGAGAGAAAGATAGAAAGAAGAGAATTGATTGAACTCAAACTTGCGATGAGTTGAGGCGACTCGCTGCATACCGTAGGCACTTGAGTAGGACTTCCTGTATGAATTTGGGACGTGGATGCTCGGCATCGAGCAGCAGGCAGCTGTCCCATTCATCCCACGACCAGGTGAACTTAAAGTTGCTCAAATGATAGCTGAACCAGTTGACGAATCGATCAAAGCACGATGTGTTCATCGAATCGATGCGACATGAACAGAATCTCGTGGCCTGGGCCAGCACTTGGGGCAATGTGCCCGGCTGCAGTTTACACAATTCGATCAGTATGGAGCCATAGCAAATGTCCAGATACCGTGGCGTTGGCATATGAAACAGTTCGGCAAAGATAACCTCAACGATGCAATACTCCAATGGGATCTTGTGCTTGAATGGAAAATTCAAGAGTTGGGCAGCGCAATCCTTGCGCTCCCTATGATGCGTCTCGATAATGTGATGCAGATGCTCCTCAATGAGGAACCGCTCAATCGAATGGGCGCCGGGCAAATTGGGTCCATCCGGACAATCGGTATAGTCAAACATGCGATAGACAACCCACGGCATCGGATACTCAAAGTTATCGTGATGTGGGGAGTGGGGTTATCTGCGGCAAATTGTGTTGCAGTGCCTCGCACAGTATCGAATCGAAGACGAGATAGGGACGCGGTATATGCTTCTCGGCCCAGTTATCCTGACGCAATTTGCGTATCTGGGCCCACAAACAATCGAGATACTCCTCCTGCGGATGCGGTGCATCCGATGTCCAAACGCGCAACGCATTATGATGCTTCTTGGATCGCTTATTCAAATACACCTCGATGCGCAACAGCAGCGATTCCAGCGACGATTCCTTCTTCTCGTACAGATCACGGCCGACCCACGGAAGCGTTGAGAGCACCGCAAAGACAAACCAATCACGTCGCACTTGCGGCACCGTATCCTCGTTGGACACATCGATCATTGTGTCGAGCAACTGCAACAGACTCGTCGCCGATATCACATGGCAATTGACCAGATCGGCGAGGAAGCGCAGCGAATAGCGTGCCGCATCCCAGCGGCATAGCTTGAGCGATTCCTTAAACGTTTTCACCATATGATCGACAAACTCGCCACCAAATTTATAATTCTTGGCATTCAACAGACCCACCAGCGTTGTGTAAACGGTGCATTTTTCGGGCATTCGCACCGCACAATCGGACAGAATGCGTAGAATTTTCAAACGGAATGTGCCCAGATCTGCCTCCAGCACCGAGACGAGACCCTCGAGATTCGATTCCACCGACGATGTACTGCGCTCGCCCACCCGCAATATCAGCGACTCCAAGCGATCCTCAATCTCCTGATTCTCGGATACGCGACGCCGCTTATTGCGTCTGTGATCTGTGTGTGTGTGTGTGTGTGTGTGGCAACGTAATGAATTTGCAAATTAGTTAACTATCAGCAATTAACTCACCATAACTCTCATCTTCGGTGTCGTGTGCGCGACGACGGCTCATCTTTGTATCCAGCACGAGCAACTCAAAAAAAGAAACAGCCAAGAAATCCACACAGCTCCCAAAAACACAAAAGTCGACAAATTTGGCGTTTTTTATCAGTTTTTTTTTTTTTTGTTCTGCTTCTTCTGCCGGCACAAGCGTGAAGCGTATGCAAATTTGGTTTGTGTAATATATTTGCTTTTTGCTTGTTTTGTACTTGTTGTGAGTGCACAAGAGCGATCTTGTTGTCGAGCGAATTAAATTGTAGTGCAAGCGGGCGTTTAATTATAATAAAATATAAATTACTTTGGACATGAGCTTCTGCATTTCACTGTCAACGCGCAATGTGACCAGAGCGCAAACACAGAACACACAAATTGCGATTGATATATACTAAAACGCGCATATTTATTTTATTTTAAAATTACCTTATACCTATATATATTTATTTATTTCATGTTATGACATTAATGACAGACCGTATATGTTAACAAAAACACAATATTATGTTTATGATAAGGTAAACTGACTATTAATTTTTGGCAATAATAGATATATTTAAGCATAATATGTATAAAAATAATTAAATAACTGTACGTCTGTGTAATAATTCCGTTGACGAAGTTCGAATCTTTAATACCTATAAGAATAATTTAAAATTCAAATACAAATGGAAAATATTTGTATATATCGAAATAAGTGATAAGCGATACATATCGCAAAAGAGAGCGAATGGTTAAATACCATCGATAGTCAACTCGATTAATTTGTGACTATCGATGTGAGGTGCTCAGCCAATTGTTGAGGCTTGCCTTGTGGATTCGTTCGGTTCGGTTCGTTTCGTTTCTTTTTTTCGGTTTTCTTTTTTGTATGCATTTAGTTGAATGAAACGCAATTGAAAGCAGAAGGCAGTCGAGGATTGTTGTTGTCGATTGTCGCTTGTCGCTTGTCGCTGCATGCAAATGAAATGGATCAGTTCTCGCACGACTTGACGCTCGCCCTCGAGGAGACCTCACTGATGGACAGGGCCTGCGGCGTTGGTAGGTGGGGCTCTCGTCGACGCACTCGATCAACGGGCAATTTGCGTAAGTCTCTCCCACATGCAAATGCACATAAATACACGCAAACATATGTATATATATATATACATGTATATATGTATTTTTATATACATATATATATATATATATATGTAGATAGATATGTATATATATATATGTATATATAACATATCCGCTTTTGTGTGACTTTCACTTCGCAGCTTGTGCACCGCAGCCAACGGAGGATTCGTCGAGCAGTCCCACAGACACAGCACTGCATGCCCATGCCGGACACGGAAATCAGGCACAATCGAATATGGATGGCCTGGATGCTGGGCACATGCAGAGTGCGTTGCTGCCAGCGAGCGATTCGGATGACAAGGCGGAGGCAATGCTGCCGTTGCGTCTACATGATGCCACAGTTGCGGTACGCATGGGCTTGGGCGCCCTGGAATCGGATTCGCTAAATGAGACAACTTTCAGTCCAGCACGGTGAGTAGCGTCATATGTCCTATGTAAAAAATCGAATGTTAAAATGGAATCTGTAAAAATTACAGTTTCTACAAGCCGAACTCGCGACGCAAGCGAAAGATCAAGCGGATGTCCATGGAATTTGAGTTTAGCAAGGATAGCAATTTTGCAAGCGAATCCCCACTGCATCCGGGCATGCTGAGTGGCTGTATCTATGGTGTCGCCGGCACAGCAACTGGCACATTGCGCAAGCGTCTGCTCAAGGCAACAACAACAGCAGCAGCAGGAGGAGGAGCAGCAGCAGCAGCAGCAGCAACAATAACAACTGCAGCAGCAACAACAACAACAGCAATGGAAAACATCGCCGGCAATCGCAATTCGAATTTATTCTTTTGCGGCAAACGAAAGCGTTCGAATCGTGATCGTTATCATGAGCATGATCATGGCCATGTGGGTCAACTGGCCGCTTGCATTGCCAGCAGCAAGTTGCATTCGTCAAGTGTGCCGCGCTACACGCACATGGAGGAGTATCATCGGATGCGACCGCGTAGCTATTCATCCACATCGAAGCCGCACAGCGAGCGTCTCTTGCCGCTCAATAAGGGACTGTTATCCAAGATAAATCGCATGGCCCAACAACAGCAACACCAGCAGCAACAACAGCAACATCAAACACAAAAGACTGACAACACAACAACAACAACAACAGCAGCAACAACGAACATGGAAGAGGAGGAGTCGTCGAAGCCACAAAAACAACACCAGCAGCAGCAGCAGCAACTGCAGCAACAGCAATTGGAACTGCTGACAGCTGGCAGTCAATCTGCTCTGGCTGCTGATTTTAGTATGGAAACTTTAGTGCCTGTCAGCGATATTGAATCGCTGCTGAAGACAAACAAAACAGCCGAGAAGCTGCCGCAATTGCAACCGCAACCACCCATGTGCCTGGAACGCAAGAAGTCGTCGCATAGTCGTCGTCGCCGTGGCTTTTGTCCGACAACGCAGCAGCCGCAGTTGCAGTTGCAGCTGGAGCTGCAACAGCATATCCATCAGTCGAAAATGGACTGTGGCGAACTATATGATTTCTTTAGCTCCAGTTCGCTGAGCTCCTCCTCCTCGTCCGATGATAGCGAGGATGATCTACGGCGTCACGATACGGCCGGTGAGGGCGATGACGAGCTAACCGATTGGCCCGGCAACGAGCTGGGACCCGGTGGCAAATATGATCCCAAGCGTAAGCTAACGAAGAAATCACTGTTGCCGCAAATACGATCCGATGACACAATTGGCGAGGATGACACCCTAATGTCCGGCACCGAGATGATGACCACAGCAACGACAACAACAACGGCAACAACAACCACAATCGATGGCAGTTGTCTGGGCAGCAACACGAACACAGTGCCGCAAGTGTCGTCGCCGCCATTGGCGCTGGATGTGCGACAAGATTTGTCACGTTTTCAGCCGGCTGCCAGCTCGAAACCAATTGAGATATGTGGCGGTGGCGGCAATCATCGTGTTGGTGGCTTCATCGATGCCGGCCAAATTGATCAGCGGCATGCTTTCGACATGGATAGCAGCAGCATTTGTATTGCTGGCATGCCGCCGACATCCTCCAAGCAAATCGAAAGCGAAATGTCCGGCGAAACATCGAATCCATTCCTCTCCTCCTCGCCGCCCGTCCAGGTGCAGGAGGTGCGCGAAATCCGCGCCGGTTGCCGTCGCATCAACGGCGATCGTCCCGGTTTTAGCATCAAATTGAGCGTCAACGAGCGACTGGCACGCTTCCTTCAAGATCCACGCCAGACCCAAATCCGTTTGCCCGACATTGAGATCTTTGAGCAGGATAGCCTGCTAAATCTCGCCACGCTCTACTCCCTCCACATGGTTGTGGAGCACAGTTGCACGGTGCTCACCAAGACGAGGTATGTCCAGCCCCATCTTTTCTGCATAGTTTATTTGTTTCTTTGTTTATTTTTTAAAGTCTTTGCATCTCTGGCAGAAACACAACGCAATCGGTACACATTGATACGCAGCGCAGTCTGCAGGAGCGTCAGGATCTCTTTGGTGACTTGAAGCGACGCTGCTACGGCGATGCGCCGCTTGCAACCAGTTTTGGTGGTGGTGGTGGTGGTGCCACAACGGCAACAGCGGCTGCTGATACAGCTGCCACAGAGCTGCTGGCGAAAAAATGATGGCTCATCGACGTAAGCAGCAAGTGCAAGCCACCACCACAATCAATTGGATGATGTCGCTAATGGCAGCTGACAGTCTTCCCTCGCAGGCGGCTCCCCAAATCCCAAAAAACAAATCCAGGCAATTTCTCTCTCGGGGCCTGTGCAAATGTTGGCCCAATATTTATTAAGCGTTTTGTATAATGTGTCGCGTCTAACATGAGTTGTGTGTGCATGTCTCGCACATCACCGATCTATGTACATATATAACTACTATATCTGCTATATATTTATATATATATATATAAATATATATACATATATATATATATATATTAAACTTGATTAGGGAACAACACCGTGTCAGCAATTCACAATGTCGTCTCTTCAACGCTTTCATTTTTTTCGCCTGCTGCTGAAAACCGGGGCAATGCTCTCTGTTGGCCGAGACAGCAACATGCATATGAGAGAGAGAGCGAGAGAGACACACAGAGAAAGAGAGAGAGAGAGAGAAAGCTAGCGCAAAGTTTGTCGCTGCGCTTTTGTTTTTGTAATTTGTCGCTCTCTGCACTTGTTCCACTGTACAAATATTATTACATATTATTTTAAACCTGTTCCATAAGAGTTTAAGTGAATTTTAAATATAAGTCATTATATATATATATATATATATATATATATATATATACATATATGTATATGCACAGAAGAAACTCGTCTTTATTTATACGTAATTGGAGTAGTATTGTTTTATTCTTTATTTTTCTTATGTTGAGCAATACAATACAGCGTCTTCCGTTGCAGTCTTAAGTTATCCACTTCAATCTTAAAGTCAGTTAAACATTTTTTACCTTTTATTTGACTTTAGGTAAATACTTTTTATAGCAGAATAACATATGAGACGACATATCAATTATGTTTTATATTCTTATTCGATTTATTTCTTTCTAAATTTTGTGTTAGGAATTTTGAGCATATTTTGCTTATTTTTGTTATTTTTTGTGTTTTAATTTTCATGGTACTTTAACTAAAACGTACAGCTTATAGGTATTCAAAGTAATAGGACTAAAAATGAAAAACAATTATTAGCAAGAAAACAGTGGAATCTACATTACTGGAATTCGACGATTTCTGGGAATCCTGGAAAAACCAATTAAATGTTATGAAAATGAAAGTTAGACGCTTCCTGGCAATATTCGAAGAAAAAAAAACGTTTTGTTTTGTTTTTTCAAATCAAATGTTATGCAAATGAAAATCTGTTAAACATAACATGTCTATAAACATACGTTATTTGTTAATATTAAACAAAAACCATATACGAAAAGACAAAAAAAAAGAATGCTTATTATGATTTGAAAAAGTGAATTCTTACGGCGATATTTCGCATATGCTGAAATATTCAACTTTATAGTTTATACATTATTAAATTCGATAACTGATATTCGATAAATGTTAACTGTAGCCGCGTTTTCAAACGGAACCCCAGCCCCATTTGCTCTATATTTTTGTTTGGGGTTCAAATCAGGCGCATGCTCAGTGCAGTGCATTCGGCAGCTAGTTGCTGCCCCACTGGGGTTGCCGTAGTAGCAGCAGCGGCAGCGGTAGCAGTCGCAGCAACAGCGGCAGTCGCAGTTCGGTCAGTTTGGCAGGCATTGCAAAAGTTTGGCAACCCTTACAGAGAAAAAAGCGTTCGCTTTTTAGTCGCACGCTAACCGCCTCTGCACTTTCCTGGGGGTCACAGAACCGCGACAGAAACGCGCTGGACTTGTTTGTGTCGCTTACGCTTAACGGTTGTCGCCTTGCCGTCGTCAATTTAAACGGTCTCGCCTCTTTCGATTGGATGTCTCATTAATTGCCGTTGCGGCGAGCCAGTTGTGCGGCGAATGCATTAAGTGAATTCGACTTTAAAGGCGAAATACAAAAAAACTCCAATTGCAATACATTAAAAATAACTAACGGTAAATGCTCTCACTCGCTGCATGTCGGTCTGTGTATGTGTGTGTGTGTGTGTGTGTGAGTGCGTAATCTCTTTGCTCTCTTCGCTTTACACGTGAACGAGAGCCACACAGCGGCTGCTTATTGATTTTTCTATGCTGCACACTCACACACACACACACACACATGCATCAGCACTTTTACTCACTCGCGCACACATGGGCACATACACATGTGTGTGTGCGAGCTAATCTGTTATCAGAGTATAGAAAAAAAAAAAAACAAAAAAAAAAAACTGTTTTGAACTTGTTTTGCGTTTATTTTATTTATTTGTTTTTGTTGTTTTGTGCTGTTTTGCAATATTTGAGTGTGGATTTCATATTTATTTCAATTGTTGTTCGTTCGAAGGGCGGCTGCTGCCAATATGGAGGAGCGTGCAATGAGGCATCTTTAGAGGCGGGGGCGGGAGACGCAGACGGAGAGAGAGAGAGAGAGAGACGGAGAGAGGCTGCGTTGCATGCGCCGGAAGCATGAGCAGAAAGCAGAGAGTGCAAGAAGCAGCAGCAGCAGCAGCAACGACCAGCAGCAGCAGCAGCGGCAGCATCAGCTACGTTTGATTTAACCCAAAAATGAGCGCATGCGAGGGCGCTGCCAAAAAGGATTTAAAGGAGTCCCCGGCTCAAGCAACTGCAACGACAACCACAACGACAACAACGACAACGAACACAGACGATGACTCAGCCCAGACCAGCAGCGAACAGAATGGTCATGTGGAGCAGGAACGGGAAAGGGATCGGGAAAGGGATCGGGAAAGGGACAGGAAAGGGACAGGAACGGGAGCAACAGCAGCAACAGCAGCAGCAAGAATTGGAGTTGCAACAAACATCGAATGGCAGCCAAATGGATGAAACGGAATTGGGTGCGGCAACTGGTGCGGCGCCCTCCTTAGATGCATTGGCCAATTGCCAGGATGCGCTGTTGGCCCAAAAACTATTCGCCGGCACCGGCAGCGGACCCAAGGAGCTGCTCAAGCTCAAGGAACCGATGCGTGTCGGTTTCTATGACATCGAACGGACCATTGGCAAAGGGAATTTTGCTGTTGTGAAGCTCGCGCGGCATCGCATCACCAAAAATGAGGTGGCCATCAAAATCATTGATAAATCGCAGCTGGATCATACCAATCTGCAGAAGGTCTATCGCGAAGTGGAGATCATGAAGAAGCTCAAGCATCCGCACATCATCAAGCTGTATCAGGTAATCCCAAAACTCAGACCAATCCGGTATCAACTCCATTCAATGCTAATCCTCAAATTTGCATTCTTCTTCTGCAGGTGATGGAAACCAAGAACATGATTTACATTGTCTCCGAGTATGCCAGTCAGGGCGAAATCTTTGGTAAGCTCCTCTATTTGCTGATGTCTTCTTCTTCTTCTTTATCATCAGCTGCTTCTTTTTCTTCTTTAACAACAGATTATATAGCCAAGTATGGACGTATGTCGGAGTCGGCGGCTCGCTTCAAGTTTTGGCAAATCATCTCGGCGGTGGAATATTGCCACAAGAAGGGCATCGTGCATCGTGATCTGAAGGCGGAGAATCTACTGCTCGATATTGGCATGAACATTAAAATAGCCGATTTTGGTTTCTCCAATCATTTCAAGCCCGGCGAACTGCTTGCCACCTGGTGTGGCTCACCACCCTATGCCGCACCCGAGGTCTTCGAGGGCAAACAGTATACGGGGCCAGAGATTGATATCTGGGTAAGCAGAGATCATCAGCCGGAAAAACCACTAAAAAGAAATCATGAATTTTCTAGCAACCTTTTTTTTGCTCTTTTCTGATTATTCAGTTATTCAATATTCCCAGATATACCATAAAAATGTATATACTGTATTAGCCATGAGCAGTCGTTACCATATAGCTGCTATATTTGTCCGATTAACTTTTTGTCATTTGTCCGAATCGGCAGAGTTGAACCACTATATATCATTTAGCTACGATCTGCCAGAGTGTTTAATCTTTGGTTTCTACTTATCTGAATTAAATTTAGGCACTTTAAAAACCTTCTTCAAGCCTGGAACAAAACAAATTTTAAGTATAATTTAAACTCATCGGATGAAAGATGAAAGACCAGTTTCTTGAACCGAACCATTAACATTGTTGTATGGGTTTTATTGTCGATTCGTATTTAGCATAATCATATTTGTTTTCCGACATATGACTTACTGAACCAAACTATAATTTGACTGGATTCATAAATGAGAAATGGAAGAACAGTTTCTTGAACCGAACCCGAACCCGAACCATTCAACAATTTTGTATGGGTTTTATTGTCGATTCGTATTTAGCATAATCATATTTGTTTTTCGACATATCACTTTTAAGGCTTCATTCCCAGACACACACACCCACACCCACCCACACACACACACACACACACACACACACACACACACACACACACACACACACCACACACACACAGACAATAATAATCTATATACTCTGCTTGTCTCTGTCTATTTGTTGTTGCTTAGTCTTTGGGCGTTGTGCTTTATGTGCTGGTCTGCGGTGCTCTGCCCTTCGATGGCTCAACGCTGCAGAGTTTGAGGGATCGGGTGCTGTCGGGTCGATTTCGTATACCGTTCTTTATGAGTTCGGAGTGTGAGCATTTGATACGGCGTATGCTGGTGCTGGAGCCGACGCGTCGCTATACCATCGAGCAGATTAAACGGCATCGCTGGATGTGCCCCGAGTTGCTGGAGCATGTGCTTATCGCCAAATACAATCTGAATATGGAGCGGCAGGCGGTGCTGGAGCCGAGCGAGGATATATTGCGTATAATGTCCGAATATGTGGGCATTGGGCCCGATAAGACGCGGGCGAGCCTCAAAAAGAATACGTACGATCATGTGGCAGCCATCTATTTGCTGCTCCAGGATCGGGTGTCGCACAAAAAGGAGCAGGCGAAACCGGCGGAGAATTGCTCCAGTGCCGCCAGTGGCAGTCGCTTAATTTACAAGAGCAGCAAGCAGCCGTTGCTGCTACTCGAACAGTTGCCCACCACCACCACCCAGCAGCAGCAGCAGCAGTTGCTCCAGCTCCATCAGCACCAACAGCAGCAACAGCAACAACAGCAACAGCAACTCCAACAGCAGCAGCAGCAGCAGCAGCAATCAAAGACAATATCCACCACGATCCTGGCCAAGGATCCGACACACAAAAGACTTAGCCGCCATCAGACGGTGCTGATGAGCGAACGCCTCCAAACTGCCGATCCCTACTATGCCGTCAAGCAGCAGGCACATCATGGCCATGCCCATGGCCACGCCCATGTACATGGACATGGACATGCCCGTTATCTGAACGGGCATGAGGAACAGCAGCTGTTGCCCACTAGATATACACCATTGCCGGCGGGTAGCAGCAGCACAACAAGGATTGGCCATCATCATGGTCGATCCGTTGCCATCTCCCTGAGCATCGATAGCAGCACCAGCAGCGTCTCCGCTCAACAACATCATCATCATCAGCAGCAGCAGCAGCAGCAGTTGCAGTTGCAGCAACAACAGTTGCAATTGCAGCAGCAGCAGCAGTTGCAGTTGCAGCAACATCATCAGCCAGCTGGCAATCTGCCCTCGATGGCTAATCTGAGGTGTCGCGAGCTGCTGTTGAATGCCAGCCAGCAGCTGGAGCTGGCACACCATCATCATCATCATCTGGGCCATCATCAGCAGCCGCAGCAGCAGCAGCAACATCTGCCGTCGCCGGCGCCCAAGCAGCTCCATCAGACCATCAGCGAGTATATCATCAAGCAGAGCACCGAGGATTGTCGTCAGCTGCTGCAGCAGGTGCGATTTCATTCATTTATATATAACAATCTCCTATATATATATATATATATATATCGATTACCAATTTTGCCAGTCTACTGCCATATCTGAGACGACGAAGAAGGATCAGGAGCTGGACAGGGAGGATCAACAGCAGCAGCTGCAGCCGACTGTGGAAACGGATGCGGACATTCAACATACAACCGTAACTGCGGCTGCCACGCCCACTGCCCACGACCACAACAAGACAATAATAATGAAGCCCATGTCGAGCTCGAACAGTTTCGATTCCACCGCCAATCTCAATCAAAGCTTTCGCTACAAGATGTCCGTCGAGGCCAGCAGGCTCTTCCAGACCCTCCAAGAGAGTCCACTGCCAGTTGAGGTAGGCAAGCGAACTCTCTATCATTATTTTCGCTTATATATACCCCTATATACACTTGCATAGCTTCGATCTTCGATCTCCGATCTACCCAATCTACCCATCCCAACTCGATGAGTTTTAGGAGTTTTAATACATCCGTTCAAAATCGGTAGATCGGTAGATGAAATCACATTTAATTCATTGTGAGTAGATGTCAGGCAACTGCAGTCGTTCATTCCCCTTGATTCTATAATATAATTATCAATTATCTATAATTATTTGAGTCTTTAAAAGAGATTTAACAACAAAAAAAAGACGGAAGAGTTCAAAATCATCGTCTTCCAAATTTTACCACAAGTAAAAAATAGAAAAAAAAACAGGTCGGATTCTTCCTATGGCAACTATATGCTATAGCAGTCTGATTTATTGCTATGAATAAAAAGAGTTGAAAGCCAAACTGGACTTTTTTGGTCTAATTGGAATACGTTTTTTTGCAGGAAGCGAAGCAGAAGGACGCAACAGCAACAGCAACAGCAGCAACAACAGCAATAGCAAAAGCAACAGCAACGACAAATGGAAATAATAATAGTAATAATACTAATAATAATAGTAGCAGCAATGGGATCACGTCCACGCCCACAACACAGGAGGAGGAAGACTCCGCCGCGACGACAAAGTGCAAGCCAAATGGAGACGGGTGAGTGACATGATGATGATGATGATGATGAAGCACCCAAACAATATGTATATAAAGAAAGAGAGAGAGAGAGAGAGAGATGTACGGAATTATCAGATAATTTGTTGTTGTTGCTCCTTGTTGGCAGACGTGACAAGAAGAAGAAGACGTTTGAGAAGAAGGTGCTCGCACAGGGTAGCTCCAGCACCGACGAGGGCTGCGAAACGGATCAGGGCTGCCACAACGATGCCACAACCGTCGTCAATAATAACAATAACAATAATAAGGAGGGCTCACAATCATCGACGGATTTGACGAGCACCCAGCACCAAGCGACAAGGACACGCTCGTATGCAAGCAGCAGTAGCTCCAGCGGCGTCCTCGCCGGCAGCTACTCGAAGAGTCTATCCCAGAATTTGAGTCGCGGCAGCTCCAAGAGCAATTGCAGCGCCTACGAGAGCTTGGACTTTGTGCTGCAGCCAGCAACACAACCGGATATGGGACACGGACATGGCAGTCTGCCCTCCTGCATGAGCAACTCGATGTTGGCAACGATGGTTGGTGCTGCTGGCACAGCTTCGGCATCATCATCATCATCATCAGCTGCTGCTGCTGCTGCTGCTGCTGCTGCTGCTGCTGCATCATCTGTTGCATCATCCGTTGCCATTGGCAGCGAGCATTCGGATTCGGAGCACTCGTTGTACAGCAGCCACAATTCGTGCATCCATATGCCGACGGCGTTGAGTCTGGCGATGCCGTCACAGATGCCATCATTGATTGTCCATCCATTGGCAACGGCATTGCCAGCGCCAGCGCCGGCGCCGCCGCCCTTCGCCGACAAGCGTTCGCCCATCCATTTTCGGGAGGGGCGACGCGCCAGCGATGGCCTGGTCGCCCAGGGATTGCTCAGCTCCACCACGCTACTCGGTGCGAGTCGTGTCTATGGCAGCTATCGCTATGAGCACGCCAAGCGGCACGGCGGCTGGCTGGAGATCCAGCAGTTGCAGCAAGAAGCCGCCGCAATCTATGCGCCGCAACAACAACAACAACAGCAACAACATCATCATCATCATCATCATCATGCTGCAGCAGCAGCAGCACATGCTCATCATGCCCATACACTTGCTCATCATCATCAGCAACATCATCAGCATCAACTGGCACTCGAGGAGCTAACACTGGCGGCCAATTGTCAATTTCCACAGGGTCAATTCTATGCGTTGCATCATAATCCTCAGCAACAGCAGCAGCAGCAGCAACAGCAACAACAGCAGCAACAGCAACACCATCATCATCACAATCCGCATCAGCATTTGTCGTTTGCGCCGCCGCAGCAGCAGCAGCAGCCACTGCTTCTGGATGCCGCCGTTAGCAGTGAACTCTATGGTGGACATGCGCTCTATGCGCCGCCGCCACCGCCACCCGGCGGCGTCATCTATTCCCTGTCGCATCAGCAGCAACAGCAGCAACAGCAGCAGCAGCAGCAGCAACAACAGCAACATTTGTCGCCCATGCAGAAGCCACCGCTGCAACAGCAGCTGTTGCAGCATCGTCTGCTGCAGCAGAAGCGTCAGCTGTTCCAGAAACAATACGCACTGGAGGCACAGCTGGCTGGTCGCCATTCGCATCACATACATGCACACCACACACTGGCCCATCATCATCCGCATGCACATCCGCACCAGCAGGAGCCGCATCTGGCCGACGAGTTGTACGAGTTGGCCATGCTGGAGCGACCACGAAGCGGGCCGCCGCGGCTCCAGCACTCGCTGACAATGCCCGGAGCACATGCCTACAGTCAGATGAATCTAAAGACATCCTACATCAGTCAACAGTCCACGAACAGCGAACCGCTTACTTCGACAGCAGCAACAGCGGGAGCAGCAGCAGCAGCAGCAGCAGCAGTGGGTGCAGCAGCAGCAGTTGCACCAGGGGGAGCTGGCGCTGGAGCAGCATCAGCGGCAATGCCGTCCACAACGTCAGCGACGCCACCAGCGACACCGCCACAAGCGGCACTCCTCAACAGCCATCCAGTGCATGGACATAGTCATCCACATCCACATTCGCATCCACATCCACATTCGCATCCACATTTGCATTCGCATTCGCATTCCCTGGCGGAGGCAGAGTATCATCATTTGCGTGGACAGACGACAGCGGCGCCAGTGTTGAGCCTGTTCACGCCCAGCTGGCAGACGCTGGTGAAGCCCCTCAGCGAGAGTCCCATTCTCGAGATATCCGAGCATCTGGAGTCCGTCTGAAACTAGCCAACAACAGCTAAAATCCAACTCGACAACATTGTTGTGTTTTTTTTGTTGTTGTGTTTTTTTTTTTTATTAATATTACGCTCGCAATCGCAATTACAATTACAATTACAATTACAATTACAATTACAATTACAAATTACAAATTAAATAATTATGGTCATTAAATAATTAATTAATTAGTAACAAACTGTAAAAATACAGTGGTCGCTCGTAAATTAGAATCATTTCCAGTTCTGAGAAAAGTTCAAATAATTTCTATTTGCTTAATTTCACACTCAACTCGAAAGAAGAACAGCTATCTGAGTCACGCCGGATGCTTATCAAGCATATCCATATATATATATATATATATATAGTTTATGGGATCGAAAATATCCTCACACAAAGAAGATATTACAATCAACTGGAAAATACAGTCAGAGACTTGAGATACTCTGTTGGATATATATATATATATATATATATATATGGATGACTAGGCGAGCTAAGATATAGTAATCCGATGTTGTTAAATTGTTCCTATGTTAGCTATATCATATATAGTAGTCCGATGTTGTACAATGTTGTTAGTGCCCACAAGTTAGGAGCAGTTTGTATTGATTGCATTGAAGATATCTTTCGGGATAACAAAGTTGTTTAATTTGCAAGCGATTGTTCCTATGACAGCTATATATGTAATAGTTGATCATTTTTCGTAACACCATGATATCTTTAAAGACACCAAATGTTCTTTTTACATGCACTCACAGCATTTGAGCGATAGTTCCTATGACAGCTATCTGATATAATTGGCCGATCTGGGCTGACTTTCATATATGCACGGACTGCAGCAGAAATACGCATATATTCCAAATTTCAATGAAACTGAGAGACTTGTTTGCCAACAAAGAATCTGACAGCTATATATATATATATATATATATATATATATACAAATATATATAAAGAATTTATATAATATAAATATTTTATACAATTTCTAACAAAATCGTTTTTCGATTGTTATTTTTGTTTGTGAAGTTTTTGTAATTTGTGAGCGACAACTGTTAAAATTTAATCCATACAATAATATATAGAAATATATATATATACCTATATATATACATATAGAATATACGATACTATTATACGATAATATTATATACATACATACACACATTTATAGGCTTATACATGCATACAATACATTATAACTTATTGTTAGAGAGATCCGATCATTCAGACAGTTCAAAAATTGTAATCGAAATCGAAATCAGTATCGATATCGGTATCGAATGGATGTGAGATACATACAGATTCATATGTATTACCAGAATATTGGATAATTTAGTTGTGTTACTAGCCTTTAAGTAGTCCAAGTTTCGTACGCAAATCAAACAAACACACACACACACACACACACATACACACACACTGGCATATACAATATGTATATTGATAATAATTATATATTAAGCTATACTATTTATATATAACTGGTATTATCTGGTACTGGACGCAAAATTCTAAATTCCCAAAACAAAACAAAACAAAAACTCAGAAACGAATTAAGAAAAACAACGTAAAACTACATATATCAATTATTCGAAGCATTTATTGAAGGCATAGGATATGCAATATATATACATATATATATATATATATATATATTTATATAGCAGGTATATATCTATATATATGTATATGTGCATATGTATTTGTATTTGTATTGGTACAATAATTAGCGGCAAGCAAATAAATAAAACATCGATTGTTCTTAAACATGGAATTCAAATGTAAACCAGATATTAAAAGTCATTTGGTATAAAATGCAATACACCTTTTCGATCACATGCTCTGTTATCGATTTATCGATTATTATTTGGCAGAGGGGTGGGTGGGGGGTTGTGGGGTGGTGGGAATGATGGGCGTACGAGAGGCGGCGACCCCAAAACTTGACAAGCATAATATTCTCTTCCGATATTTGTACATACTCTAAACAACCGGAAATATTTGAACATTACAATGGCATTCATAACGGTTATATCATTAGGGATGTGTTTCAAAAGAGTTCTGATAGTAATAGTAAAAAAAAATGTGTACATATAATTTCTCTTTAAGTAATTTTTATACATTTACATTGGGTTTTCAAAAAGTGCACATTCAGATGAACATCCATTTATATTGGATATCGCCATAATAACATAATCCATCTTGATAAAGCTGGTATGTATATATGTGTATATATGTTCTTCCTGAACGATTTCTTCCCTTGACGATTCGAGAAAATCGTATCGAATTTTTGAGCCAAGAAAGTTGGACTTTATATATGAATACCGACATGGCTTTGCATATATATATATTTGCATATGTATATCGTATGTCTATATCGTTAAATAGAAATAGATATTTGTACAGAGATAAATGGATGTTTGCGATATAATACATGACTGTTCTATGGATTTTGACAATGGATAACAGAGATGGATGCGTCCCCCCTCCCCCCTTAATATATACATATGTAAATATATATATATAATGATGGACATGTTGAGTAGTCACTGCTGGGACGGAAGTCGACGCTAGTCTGGCAGTCGACTGGAACTGGAACTGCAACTGCAACGGAAACTGGAACTTGATCACGTTTTGGGGGCGGCCCGATTGGATTCGATGTGCTTTTTGAGGACCCGATGCTGTTGCTCCGATTGCTGGCATCGAAACATTTGCGAATAGGCCCGTCTATATTCTTTGCTCATTAGCACATAGATAAGCGGATTGATGCAGGTGGTCATATAGATCAGTATATAACTGGTTATGTTGAACACATGCATATCGTTGGCGCTCTTCCAGATCTTGGTCAGCGTTATCGGCAGATAACAGACGACGAACCACACAAATATCACCAGTATCATTTTGAGCAATCGCCGATCCTTGGGACTCATCCGTCCCGGATAAATTGATGATGCATTCGACGTATTCCCCATCGACACATAATGCGATTTACGTGGACTGAAACGCGTGAACGAGGTGCGCAATGATGTCGTAATTGGATTCTTACTGCGGAGAGAGAAAGAGAGCACCCGAGAAGAGCACAACTTAATCTAATAAATTGTCTAAATTGTCATTGTCAAGCACAATAATAATAAGAATGATCTACTCGACATAGAGAGAGAGAGAGATCTCGATCAGGAGATATCCTAAACCCAAGTCAATGCAACACAAAATATACTTGCTATATTCATAGACCGATCTTATTCCAGTTTTTATGCTTGATCAAAGTAATGTCAAGGCCAATTAGAAAGTTGGCTATTAAAAATTGTATCTTTTAGTGTTATCGGTAATCGATTTTCAAATACATATCCCGTAAACAATAAAATCCAAATAAAATTGATGTGCGTGTTGCACAGAAGAACTGATTAGAACTGTTTCTGAGATCGGACGGACAAATCGACGCAGCTGTTGCTGCTGATCAAGAATCTCTCTCTATATATATATATATATATATCTGTTCTGCCTGTTCTATTGAACAATGCAGTCTATTTACTACATTTTCGATACTTACGCGTTGCGGCTTTGCTCCAGTTGGCTTTGTGATCTGTTAATGCTGGAATCCGGATTGGTTGCTGCAGCTTGCTGCTTGGTGTTGCTATGGTCATTGAGATCCTGCAGGACGACGTTGGCATCGATGGGCGATTCTCGATGTGGCTGCCGCTGACTGATGCTGTACGAGATGGGAAAACCCTCCGAGGATGTGTTGTCATCGATAAAGGCGAGACTCTCGCTGACCACAAAGGCATGCCTTATGCCCGAGGAGCCCTCCTCCGATATGTTTGTCCTATCCTTATCCTTATGCTTATCAATATCCTTAGACTTAGTCCTGTCCGGTTGCTTATCGCGGTTTTTCGGCTTATCGTTCGGTGGCTGAATGGTCGTCGGCGTTGTGGCAACCTCTTGACTCTTGTTGCCTGCCCGAATCGTTGCCTGACGCACCAGCAAAAAGATCCGGGCATAACAGATCACAATACAGATGCAGGGCAACATAAAGGCGGCAATAAACAGGAACTCCTTCGGCGATCGATCGTATTTATCGTGCAGTATCGAACACGACCCAATGCTGGTGTCCAAGCCAAAGCGACCCCAGACCCCCCGCCACGTGGGTATCATAATTGAGAAGGTGACCAGCCAGGTGCCGGCGACCATCATAGCCAGATATCGTCGCTGATAGATGCTGTTAGAAGACCAACCAATGAATACAGTTAATCCAATTCGATGTCTTACAAAATCACTCACTTACCGTGGATACTGTCGCGGATGGGCAATGATAATGTACCGATTGATGGTGATCAGCGAAACGGATAGCAGTGAGACGGCAAGCAGGGCATATCGCAACAGGGGGAACAGGCGGCACAGCAGATCACCAAAGGTCCAGGCACGCTCCATGAACGTTGCGGCGGCCAGCGGCAAATTGAAGCAGCCAAATAACAGATCCGAACACGATAAATTTATAATGAATATGGCCGTCGAGTTGCGCGTCTGTTTGCTGCGTGACAGCGCGATAATTGTTAGCAGATTGCCGGGCACACCGACAACGGTGAACAGTATGCAAAATGTCCAGGCGACCGTCAGCAGCGTCTCCGAATAGCCCTCGAACAGTTCGTTATCCAAATGCTCGACATGGCTCCGATTGCCAGCGGCGACAGCAGCAGCAGCAGTGGCAGCCTTGCTGGCTGCCATGGCCACTGGCAGCAGGATGTGCTCCGTTGACGATTGGTTCTCCAACGGATGATGAATCATGCGTTTGATGTTTCTATTTTTTAATATGAATTTTTTTCTTTTCTTATTTTTTTCTTCTTCTTTTTTTTTTTTTTAAACTATGACGCGTTCGTTCCTGCGCCGATTTTTGTACTAAAACTAAATTCTATACATCCCCAGCACACTAATCCAAATAGCCTCCAAATAGAGCAGCCAAAAATCCAGCTAAAAATCAACAACAACAACAACAACAATAATAATAATAGCAGCCACATAAAACAACAGCATCAAGAGTGCTCAATGGGCAACGAGCTGGCGAGACTTGTAAATACCCTACACTTATAATAAGCAAACATTTCAACAGTCATCAATCAATCATCTAATAAATATCAATTTCTATTTTGCGAGAAACTCAGCATTTCTTTCAGCATTTCAGCCTCATTTCCTAGTCCGTCCCCCATATCATCACATATCAAGTTTTCAAGATCTAGGTCTTGAGTTTATCATATCTGATATGATCTTTTATTCATTTAAATTTGCATACCAGATTTGTTGGTCTGCTGCTTGCATAATTCGATTGATCGCAATGTACTCGAAAATTTCAATATTTTCGAGTGCATAGATGACAATTGAGCAGCCCAGCGCTGTGCTTTTACAGGTTACAGGGTATTAAGAATGAAACGATACAAAAACTTTCGTAAAGGAAACCAAAAATTCATTTTTGTATACAACAATTGACTTCATCATCGGGTAATTTGAAATGAGCTCTTTGTTTACATTTTCTATTTTCTAGTTGTTGTTGTTTATCGGTATTGTTACTTTTTTGGAATTTTCAAATACAACAGAAAAACCAGGGATTCCTTAGCCACATATTGCCACAAATATATATATATATATATATATATATATATTTAAATTCGATCAAATACACTGGGCAAAAATGTGAAGTGAATCGAAAAAAGATGATTTAAACCAGCTTTTCTTTTGCGAAACTCACAAATCCAAGATTATTTCAGCAAAACTTAAAACTTTTTAAATCAATTGCGTTTTTAACACGAGTCGAAACATTACTGAAATCGAGAATTCGATTTGATCTGAAATTAATAGTTAAAGAAAAACAATAGTTGTAATTCGTATTTTCGGCAACAATTTGTACATGATGGAAGAAAGTTCTTTTTTCTCCCAGTGTTCGAGTGGCCACTGCCCTGGTATTGTTTCTCTCAAATAGAATTTTTCAAATTCAAAAATCTTTCGTGCTTAGGCAATAGGCAATGGGCATGCATATAAAGACTACATAGTACGAGTGGTTGGCTCCGCTTGGCTGCGAATAATATCTGATCGGTATGCTCAAAAGAGCATAACTTTCGAATCGTACACTATATATATATATATATATAATTGTATATATATATATATATATATATATGTATACTTATACACCCAGATTAAGCAAAAATACGAGAGTATATATAATATGTATTATTATCGATTCAATTCAATTTGTTGACTTTTTAAGAAATGTATTCTCGAACAAAATTCGCTATTCTATTTTTCAAATGTTATCGATGGCGTTCTGCATAGAGTTCATGAACTTTGGCAACTTATGTATAACCTCTGTGATTGACTGGGCGTGTTCGGTTCTTTTTTTATTCTTCTTCAAGTTATCTAAATGAACTCAGGAGCAATTGGAATCAAATTCGATTCGATTTGGTTGTGCTTCTGACTGCTGGTTGTTGTTCTTGTTGTTGTTGTCCGCGTCATCGAAATGAAAGTCTTAATTAATTAATGAAGAAATAGTCGCACACACACAGCACACACACACAGCACACACACATTTACTCAGTAGCTGCTATCTGAGTGGGCTGCGGGCCCACCCCGGGTTCACTGAGAGTAGAGGAGAGAGATACGGGATATTTTGAATGGAAGGGGGGAATGGGAGCTGGAGGGGGGCACTCTGTGGATGAGAGTGAGAGTATTGTGTTGATCGTGCTTATGAGTGTGTGTGTGCGTGTGTGTGCGTGTGTGTGTGTGTGTGTGTGTGAGTGTAGTGAAGTGTGCTCGCTCTATGTAGAAGCAGCTGCAAGACTGACCAGCACATACCCTGTAAGAAGAAATTTATGTTATTGATTATACGATATATGCAGTTGTCCACTTCTGTTCTGATTCTGATTTATATACATATATATACATATCTATCTATATCAATATATATATCTAAATATATGTGTATATATGACGTTGAATTGTTTTGCATGAATGCAGGGTACAAAACGGCACAGAAAACAAGACACGATAAAAAAAATAACTGAGTCAGTTGAAAAACTCTTTGGCAACAATTGAAAATTGACCGGCAACGCCCCTACCCCCTTCGCTCCACCCATCCCCCCGCCATTGTTTAACGTGGTTGATTCTTTTTATGCAGGCAGCGCGCATACAGATATATTTATATGTATATCGTATGCACATTTTTAAAGATTGTGTATATCTACTATATACACATATATTAGCTACTTTGCGACATGGGTTGGGGAATAGGAGATTCCACACCAAACTGACCCAATCTTAACTAATCAAAAGTAAAATCAGAACTATAGTTATTGCTTCAGTCAGTATATAGAGTATGCATAGCTGGCGTGACAAAACTATCACCAAAACAACAGTGTGTCTTAGGTCAAGCATTTTCTTCCAATCAATCAATTCACATTGATTTTAAGAAGAAAATTACATACCGGAGTCAATCATAGACCGGAGTCAATCAGGCGATATTTAAATTTCATTAATGATCGCATAAGGAAGTTTCCTTTACTAATTCCATGGTACATTTTTCAAAAAATTTGGAAAAAATCATAGTAAATAATAATGTTTAGTAAATGCATTGAGGATTATTTGCAGCATTTGTTGGTCATTTTGTATTGCTATTCTGAATTTCTGTTAATTGTGCTATATTTTTGTTGCCAGCACTGTATGTACATAGATATCAATAAAAACGATCATGTTGTTTGCACCATAAACAAACGCGTGCTGACAAACAAATACGATATCTGTAAACATTTTGAGAACATGGAGTCAAAACCGAAATCGAAACCGAAACTGCAATGGGTGTTAGTCCCGTGTACACAGTACAGTATCTACTACAGTAAACTCGACAAATGTCACAGCAATAGCAATCTATTAATAATAATCACCAAATGCCAAGTGTTTATATAATTGTTAAATAGATGGTATAAAAACCTTGACAACGAAACCAAATACAAATAAATAAGCAAATAAATATGCGTTAGCTATTTATTATTTTATTAACACACCCGCAAAGAAAAAAATATATCTACTGTATTTATACATATACATATACATATAAACATACACATGTACATATGTACATGTTAAGTGCAGTATTTAACGCGATCGGCAATCATCAATTCAGACTGCATGCACAATAACAATAAGCGCAGCAATTGCGAGAGAGCGAGAGAGAGCCATTAATGCGAGCAGAAAAGAGAGTGTGTTTGCATGCGCGCGCTCGTGTGTGTGTGTGCACATGGAGCGAAATTGTCAACCAGGCGCAAGCAGAGAATATCAATTGACAGCGGCGGCGACTTAGCGATCTAGCGGCAGCACTCGATAACGTGCACTCGTTGTGGACAAACGCACTCTTTGCCGAACGCAATTTGGCCGTGTGAAATTAGTTTATTTATTTATTTTTTTGTTATCGTTTGCTTTGTTGTGATCGCGTTCTTTTTGCAAAAGCCGTTTGCTATCGCTGCAGTGTTGACAAATGTGTGTCTTTGCGAGTGAGTGCTTGCAACATTGTTACCTGCGGCACGCGTAAGCAAATTTATGCAAATGCTTGAATCTCCGCTCAACTGTGTATTAGTCATGATCGTGATTCGTTTGTTTCAACATTTGAATCATCCAATGGGCTGCAATAAAGCGCGCACCGCTCCCTCCTCGCTCACCTGTTGCGCTCAGCATTCATGAATAATCCAGCGGCAACAGAGTGAGAGGTGAGAAAGAGCCGAGCGAGAGAGAGAGAGAGAGAGAAAGAGCACGCATCTCGAACATTTAGTCAGCTCAGTTCAGTTCGAGTTCGAGTTGAGTTTGAGTTCGAGTTAAGTTATTACTCATAATTCACGTTAATGCGATTGAGCCTTGAATTGGCTTTCGTTTCGGAATTAAATTGAGTCTTCTGACTGTGTCGTCCTATCAACTATTTCGCCCTATCGGCGATTATGTAAATAATAAACAAACGATAAGAATTGCGAGCAGACATCTGTGAATTGTGATCGGTGATCAGCTTAGGTTTTGGTCAATCGCATTCAGATCGTGAATGTCAACACAGCTGTGACAAATCGGGTATACAACAAACCGCAAAAAGCAATCGCATGTGCCACACTCACACACACACACACACGCACTCACCAATGAACAAGGTAAGTTCCATTTACCCTCCTGATTAGATAAGGCATTGTGTTTGTCTACATACTCATATATATATATATATATGTCACGGATCGTTATTTTTTGTTAGACCTGGCGTATACGTAATCAAAACTAACTTACGAACCATGTGTTAGATATTATGTACTTAATTTTTTGATTTTTTAATCATCTGCTTGGGAAATGAAATGAAAATTAAAATTTCTCTTTTATAAATATATGTAAAATACAGAACACTGATGAATCATCAGCTGAACAATGCGAACAACTATTAAATCTTCATCCTCGGATTGATTGTCAACAGCATACTTGAAACGCCTACAAATAAAACAAAGGTAATGATATAAACAGAAATTCGCGCTTTTCAAAATGTTTTTACCCAATGATTTCCCACTTCTTTCGATTAACTTTTTCTTGTCTTATTGATATTGGTAGATATGATAGGAATATCGCCGATAGACTCAAGTTCCTCGGACGGCATTATTCGACCGCCAGTCAGTTAGTCTGCGAAGCAACTTCGGGTTAGCTTAGATATTATTATCTTTTTTTTTTGTTGAAAATTTGTGTTGGCAGCAGCATGTTAAATGCAGTTTGAGCTGCAGCAGCCGACGTCAGCAGCGCTCTCATTATACAGCGCTCTCTCTCTCTCTCTCTCTCGATAAAGTGCGTTCTCTGATCGGCCGGCTGTTGCAGCTAGTCAGTTGTTTCGCATAGCTCTAGCTCATTTGATCGGTTATAGTTATTCTCGTTGTGAGAAGGTTTAGCGGGGGCTTCAAACCTTTATTTTCGGTAACCGATCGTTAGTTACTCTTGTTGTGAAAAGGTTTAGCAATTGGCTTCAAACCTTAATAAACAAAATGTCAATAGAAAAGACTAAGCGTTTGGCTTCTAGTCTAAGTATATATTAAATAAACTTTAGAAAGTGAAAATAACTTCGTGTTATTAATTGAACATAAAGCTATCAAAAAGCTGATAGCGCAAACAGTTTGTTTAGAAATGGGTAAGGAAATGTCAAAAAATCTAAAATTTGATTGACTATTTGCTTTTCACAATTATATTTGTATAAAAAACAAAAACAATTTGAAATCGGAATTTGATATATTTATGTTTGTGCTTGAACCAACTGTAGCATTAATTACTAAGGATGCAGGTACTATGCACATACAAGTACAAGTACATGCATAAATACACACATACACATACACACATACGTATGCTAGTAGATATATATTTGTATATATTTGTAATTCACAATAGTTGTATTTGTTTTATTTGGTTATGGGAATGTGAATTGCGCGTCTCTTGTCGTGCGTATCGCCTATCAAATAAAAAAAGAGGGAAAACGAGCAAACATACTACACATAAATATAAACATACATACATATGTATGTATGTATGCATGTGTGTATCTAACGCGATCGGCAATCATTTGCGTATTTTAAGCGCCATCAATTCGTACTTTAAACACAACAACAATAAGAGCAGCAATTGCGAGAGAGCGAGAGCGAATCGTCAATGAGAACAGAAGAGAGCGAATTTGTCAACAGGCAACAGCACAGAATATCAATTGAGCAGCGACGGCGACTTAGCGGCGATTTAGCGGCAGCATTCAATAACGTGCAGTCGATGGGGACAAACGCCCAACGCTATTTGACCTGACCGTGTTACAGTTGGTTTTAGTTTTCGTTTGTTTTGTTGTGATCGCGTTATTCTTGCAAGGTATGTGTATATGCCCAAAGCCGTTGCTTGTATCGTTGCAGTGTTAACAAATGCGTATTGTTGCCAGTGCTTGCAATATAACCAAATGTCTGCAAATGTTTAAATCTCTGTTAAAATCTGTTCAAATTTAAATATTCAAATTGTACAGACAACGTTAGTATGAACTAGTAAAGAATTAGTCAAGAAAAGAGCTAAATTATGGATCTACAAATTAGAGTTATTATTAATAGAAGAGATGGTAATGGATGAATGAAACAATTGTAAGTCCGATAACAATGATTAATTAATTTGTCTCATCAACGAAGAGATTTCAAATTTATCAATTAAAAAGAATTATGAATTATCAAATCAGTATTAGTAATCAAATTCTCATTGTGATTCACTATTTATTAATTGCATAAATACCTTACTCAATAAAATGATGATGAAATTACAAATGTTGTAATTTCCAAATGTCAACAAATGCTCAAATTTCTCAATTGAAAATAAATACCAACAAATGAATCAGATTCGATAACAATTATTTTAATTCTTTGGAATAATAAGAGCTTAAGCTAATTGCTAAATTTTTCAGTATTGCTCATTTTTTATGGGGTGCGATGAGTGTGAATGGGATGCAAGATAGAGAGAGAGAGAGATTTGATATATGAAATTGGTCTGATTACAAAGAATCTTATGTGCCATATAAACCCCAGATATTCTCATACAAAAAGAATATTCAAATAACAATAATAAAACTGGGCGTCAGCTTCTGAGAAATATGAAAGTGTTCCGGAATTCCAGTGCACAATGTTAGTAATATCGTCTCGTCGAATGGGGATGGTCGGGGTTTGAGGCTGTTACGGGTACTCGAGTCTGACCAAATTGTAGCACCACTCACACACACACACACACATACAGAGAGTCAATTAATTAAGGTTTGGCGCTGATCTTTGGCACCCGCAGCCAAAGAGATGATGTTGCATGTTGTCTCCTCACTCGGACTGACTGACTGACTGACTGGCTGAGTGGCTGAGTGGCCGAGTGTCTGAGTGAGTGCGTTGTGACCTCTTTAAATTATTTAATTGACACTAATTTACTGCACTACTAGTCAGTCGCAAGGAGCACTCTGCGGCGAACAAACGCGAGAAACAATAGTTAGGCTCAGCAACCAGTACCCAGTACCAGGGTGGTACGACCAGCTTGGCTCCCAGTTGCCAGTTGCCAGTTGCCAGTTGGCATTGCTCGCTTCACGTTTGACGATCGGGAGTTACTTGTGCCACTGTCTCTCATAGTGTTTACCCATTTCTTCCAGTGTGAACTACCACCAGCTAACGGATTGAAAATAGGTACTCGGATCAAACAGCAAAACAAACAACAACCAATCAGGAATCAGGAAATTCAAGGATAGCGCAATCAATTGCTAAATATTTATTGGGATCATAGCAGTCGATATATTTGTATTTATTTTGGTGCTCCGTTTAAGAAATTATTTACTAATTTTGAGCATTTACAAGATGATGCAAGAAAATTTCCAATTTGAATATGTTCAGCGTATAAAAACTTGAATTTTGTGTGTGTGTGTGTGTGTAGAAATCAGTCATAAATATTTATATCACATATATATATATATATATATATATATATATATATATATATATATAATTTGTTTATAGCAAATTATGAATTCAATGCATTTGTTAAATTTAATTTTTGTACTTTAACTGTTTCCAAACGATTCAAATTTGTTTTATAACTCGCTTAGAAAGTATAAATTCTTGTAATAAAGTGTAAATACAAAAATATGATAGCTGAAAACTTAATTTAATTTAAAAAGAGATGTGATTTACTTTAAAGGAGTCATTTTTTTTTTAATGTAAGTCTTAATGAAATACAAAATACGATAAAGAAATATAATAAAAAAATGTGATCGACTTTCAAGTATTTTGTTGTAGTTTTTTAAATCTAAATCTTACTTAATATAATAAGAAATGAAATTTAAAAAAATTGCATCAGTTCGCATTATAAATATAAAATTATGATTATAATCAAATTATAAATATTTTATCTTTAATCGCTGGCTTTGTGGCCTGCCTCAAGCTAAGAACTAATGTGACTCAACTCTTGCCACAATCATGCACTCATCCACTCTCTCTCTCTCTCTCTCTCTCTCTCTCTCTCTCTGTCGTAGAATGAGTGACGACACAATAACAGCGAACAGTCTGAGCTATGGCGATGATATGCCGGCGACTCCAGCGATCGACAGCAGCCTGAACGATGCGGACGAGAGCGGGTGAGTAGTTGCCCTCGACCCTATCAGTGGCGGATAATTATAGCGCAGCGCCAGCCGAGAGTAGTGTGAAAGGTCTGATAACATGATCTTTAATATTACGCGGCCCATTTCAAGCGCCGCTCACCATTCCAGATTGTGTCAGTCCCCCATCAAAGATTACTCTCTCTCTCCCTCTTACTCTCTCTGTCTCTCTCTCTCTGTCTGTCTGTCTGAGTTTGTGTCAACAAAGCATGTCGATTCTTAGCGGAAGCAATGAACGAAGATATCAGATATGTCTGTACTTGTGTACATATGTATGTTGTATGTTTGTTCTCATCACATGGCTAAGGGTCAACACGATCCGATCCGCTTGCCAGGATTCGCTGCATCACAACTCCAATAACACACCGAACATGGCATACCCTGCCAGATGGAGAATGCAAGAGTTCAATAAATAAATAACACTGCTCTACTATGTATAATATAACCAGCTTAAACTATGCATTTTAACATTCAAACTAAGATGCCAAATGTCAAATCAAGAGAAATTGGAGAAAATGTGAATAATGCTCTGGTTGCCTGCTCACTGATCCTGCCTCTCGCACTTGTCGTGATTAAAGCTTTCACATCTTAGTTTGATATTTAAATTGTTAGTTTAAGAATTATGCATAGTAGATCAACTAGCGGCTCAAATAGAATTGAATAGAATATATATATATATATACATACAGTTAGTCGTCGAAAAACAATTGTACAACAAGCCTTAGAAAACTTTTTATTAACCAGAGAAGCTTACTTGATCAGTCAGAAGAAGAACCAAAGGCCAAACCAAGTTTGGAAAGTTTTAACCATTCCCATTTTCGATTATATGAGATTGAAATTTCACACGATTTAAATCGATATTCGCTTAACGGGGGCAGTTATCGATCAAGTGAAATAAACTTGAGAACTACGAGAACTTATATTCAAAAATACAGCATCTGGGTTCGACTCGATTGTTGATGCTGCCGAACAAGAATATGTATAAACTTAATCGAAGAAGCTTTCCCAAGATTTAAAAGAGTCTAAGTTAAGACAGCTAATCAACTGTTTGATTCCATTTCCTTTGCAGATTCTCGCAGTCGCTGCTGACCACTGCGGCAGTGATGACCTTTCTGATAATGATCGTTGGCATCTTTGGCAACTTCCTAACAGTAGTCGCCCTGCTCAAGTGCCCCAAAGTGCGCAATGTTGCCGCCGCCTTTATAATCAGGTATTGTGTATATCAAATATTCAAAACAGAGATAAGCTGTTAACGCAATGAAAATGAACGCAAAACTTATTTCAAATTGAGCATGATATCATATAAATGATATATATATATATATATATTTTCATTGCGTTAACAGCTTATCTCTGTTTTGAATATGTTTGCATAAGAAGCAAGATTTTAAGATTATGTTTATCTTCTATTTGTGAGTTTCACTTTTAATCAGTTCCTCGCTACTTAAGATAGTTGAATAGATGACTTGTTTTTCTAACGATCTTCATCTGCATCAAAATTTGTACAGTTGATTCATATACACATATATATATATAATGATCTATATTAAGGTACAATCCAAATAGGAAATTGCTTATTTGTTAATTTTGAACAAGAATATATATATACTATATAGATCAATAAACGATTTCTCAAACAACTTTTGTCTTTGCTTAACGATCTTCAGCAAATTCGTACAGTTGATTTATATTATGTTAAGCTATAGTCAAGAAAAAAATCTCGGTTAACTGTATCTTGCTTATCTGTTAGTTCGAATCAAGAATATATATACTATTTAGATCAATAGGCGAATTCTTTTGTATTTCATTAACGATCTTCAACCAATTTCTACTGTTGATCCACATTATGCTAAGATATAATCAAAATTAAAATCTGGTAATCTAAATATTATTATTTAAGCGTAAGTTTTTATCAAGAATATATATATATATATACTATATACATAGATGATTAGATGATTTTTTGATGCATTTTTGTTGTTTCTTAAACGATCTGCATCCAATTTATACAGTTAACCTATATTTTGTTACGCTACAATCGAAATACAAAATTGTTCAGCTATATGTGGCCTATCTGATTCTGATCAAGTGTCTATATGTATATACAATGTGGATATTTTAACTGATATTGCTTATCTTGCAGTCTCTGCATGGCCGATTTGCTCTTCTGTGCACTGGTGCTGCCGTTCCAGGGATTACGCTTTGTGCAGGGCACCTGGCGCCATGGCCAGGTGCTGTGCCGCCTCATCCCATTCATACAGTACGGGAATATTGGAGTGTCGCTGCTGTGCATAGCGATGATAACGATCAATCGGTATGTGATGATCACCCATCATGGCCTCTATGCGAGAATCTATAAGCGACATTGGATCGCTGTAATGATCGCCGCCTGCTGGCTTGTATCCTATGGGATGCAGTTGCCAACGCTGATGGGTGCCTGGGGTCGATTCGGCTACGATCCACGGCTCCAGACCTGCTCCATAATGAGTGATTCGCATGGGCATAGCAGCAAGACGACGCTGTTTATTACCGCATTTGTGATACCCTGTTTGGTCATCATTGCCTGCTATGCGAAAATCTTTTGGGTTGTCCACAAATCGGAGCAGCGGCTCAAGCGTCATGCCAAGAAACAGAACTCCATACCCAATAATCTGCGTGGTGTGGCAGCAACAACAACAACAGCGGCTGGAGTTGGAGTTGACAATCAATCGATGCAATCAAATCCAAATCCAGCAGCAGCAGCAGCAGCAGCAGCAACAGCAGCAGCCAACAGTCGTGTGTCCTCCGATAGCAGCAGCAGCTATTCGACAGATGTGGCTGTGCCGCCCGAGCTGAATCCGAGCAAGCAACAGCAGCAGCCAACTCGCGTCAAGGATCAGCGCGAGGTGCGGGCGAAGAGGAACGAGTGGCGCATCACAAAAATGGTGCTGGCCATCTTTTTGTCGTTTGTCATCTGCTATTTGCCGATAACGATTGTCAAGGTGGCCGACAAGCATGTGGAGCATCCCAGCCTCCACATCTTCAGCTACATCATGCTGTATCTGTCCGCCTGCATCAATCCGTTCATCTATGTGATCATGAACAAACAATATCGGAAGGCCTACAAAACGGTTGTCCTGTGCCAGCCGGCGCGACTCCTGCATCCATTTGGCAAGACAAACGGGGGGCGAGCAGTGCGGGAGGTAGGTAACCGTATTATAGGATATATGACAAATATATCATTGATGAACTGCATCCACTAAGTCACGGTCTGGAATTCGTTTCAGAGAAATGGAAAGATACCGGATTGAGCAACAACCACAGTCGCACCATTGTCTCCCAGATGTCCGCCGGCGCAGCAGCAACGGCAACGGCAACAACTGCAGCAATGGCCCCCAAATCGATATCCGATTGCCAACCCTGCCACAAACAGCAACAGCAGCCGGCAACGGTAACGGTAACGGCAACGGCACTGCCAACTACAGTCCCACAATCGTTGGAGCTACAATCCCGCTGTCCGGATTTGCTAAGCAGAACGAATGTGAAATCCGTGACGCCACCATTGATTACGTCCCCATCCCCATCCACATCCCCATCCCTGGCGACGCCGCCGCCGCCGTCAGTTATGGTGGCCAAGCTGCCGCCCAAGAGGAGCAATCACTCCTACATCAACAACGGATTCAACATCAACAGCAGCAACAGCAGCAGCAATCCCAGTCCCGTTTATCGCCCCGGAGCTGGCTGCCCAGCTCCAACGTCGCTGCGTCGCATCACCATGGTGGGGGACGACATCATCTTGGAGGAGGAAGAGTTGCCCGCAACGCCGCCCAGTCCCAGCAAAATAACGAAAGCGCCCATCTACATGAACGTGAACAGTCCAAAGAGAATGCAAATGCAAATGCAATCTTATAGCGTTAATACGGATGCACCGGTCAAGGATGCACTGCAGCAACGGGATCAGCAGCAGCAGCAGCCCGATAAGGCTGCTACTAGCAAAGTGCTCATCACAAAGTTTGCAAATCCAAAAGACTAACGAAATGCTTTAATTCCAAATATCGTCTGACATTCCCTCGTCCTTCCCAAAAAAAATGACAACCCATGTGCATATCGTATATATATTGTGCACTCAATATCGTTTACGGTATGTTTGCATATATACATATATATATATATATATAATATGTAAATGTTGTTGTTTATTGTATATGATAGTATATAGTAAATTTGTACGATACGATATTCGCAATCAAATTGAGTTGTATATTGTTTACGGTATGCGCACACAATTGTTCATATCAGACGTATATCGTACACTCAATATCGCTTACGATAATATAATTTCCGTTTATTGTAAATGATTCACATATATCGTATGCTCTTACAGTATATATATATATATATACTTACAATTGTATGTATATCGTACACTCAATATCGTAATCGTGCCTACTTTTAACTATTTATCGTTACCCACACTTAGTATTAACCAAGCCATCTCTAAACACCGCGCCCAACACCTACAATCGATATCGATACCGATAATACATATATATTATCGATGTACATATCTCTGCATACCCCTCCATGTAGCATTTTTGATGTACATCTTCGTTTTGGACACGGTGCACGCAATTGTCGATTACTTTTCGACTATAATGTTTTTTTTATATATTATTATTACACATTTTGGTTTAATACTATTTATAAAATATATTTGTGCCCCATAATTTTTTTTTGTTTTTGCAAACAATCTTGTTAAGATCTGATTGGCTTGGGGTTAGTTTGTGCCCTTGGCCTCAGTTTAGATGATTATAACAATGTAGTAATAGTAGATAGTATGCCATTAAACATTCCATATAGACCTACCTAGTTACTCTATGTTTGTACCTAATTTAGATCACGCACACAACACTAAACTATATAATATTTTTCTATATATACATATAAACAAAAGCAAAAAAAGACAGCAGCAACAGAGAGATGCTCTTCAAGCAATCGAATATATAATAATACTTATTAAACGCCTATTTCAATCTCATTATTTACATATTTTATTCAATCTATATGCAAATATGCATTATTTTAAAATGCACATTCTAATCTTTGCTGAGTCTGCTTATCTCTAGGGAAAGAGAGCGAAAAAAGTACGCCCAACGGATTAGTTGATGCACATACAGACCACATATATATATATATTCTGCTATATATATATATATATATATATATATGTGTACATATACATACACATATGCAACTATCAGTTGACCTGTTTTTTCGCCCAAAATATTCGCTCTTTGTCGACCATCGTCACTCGATAATTAAAACGCCTCCATTCAAATATTCAAAATAAATCAAATCTATTAAAAATAAAGATGAAAACATAATATTCTTATTTGCAATACTTTAAAACTACTTAAAATGACAAACATTCAAAAATATAAACTAAAAATTAAAAACTATTCATTGCCAAATTTAAAAGGAATTTGCACGTGGAATTTTTCGATTTGTATATTGACAGATGCTAAAAAACTTAAGAATCTTTATAGATATGTTTTAATTTCTTACGAATGACAATCTACTATATATATATATACATATATATATATATATATATAATACAAGTTGAAGTTGCAATTTGGGAGTGAGTACTGTATTCGGTTTATCCGTGACGTTATCATCGTTACAAATGTGTTTGTATTAGGTGAATTGAGTGGTAAACAGCTGCTGCGACTGATGCTGCTGCTGCTGCTGCTACTGATAAGCAGACTGCAATGACGGGTAACCAACAATTGCCATTATTACAATGAGTGGCAACCGGAGTAGCAGCAATCGGAGTAGCAGCAACCGGAGTAGAAGCAATCGGAGTAGCAGCAATGTGAAGTGTACCATCTGCTCGGAGCGTTATAAATTAACGGATAAAATCTATGGAGGCACCTGCGGACATGTGTTTCACTGGCAGTGCCTGCAACGCTGGCGGGAGGAGTAAGTGCATCCCCATTGATTTTATGCATTCATATTTATATACATAGAGTTATCAAGTTTTTCCATTCATTCATGCAGATCGAACCAATGTCCAATTTGTCGCAGCGCTCGCAGAGAATTTCATCAGATCTACTTGGACTTTGAGGATGCGGACGAACAGTCCGGTCAGGCCAGTCAGGCGCAGGAGCAGACTTCATCTAGCAGCCAGATTTATGGAGAAAGTGAATTTGGAAATCTGTTATATGAAGCGCATTTGTTTCGCGACGAGATCGAGTATTTGAATACACGCATCGAGCACTTAACGTTTCAGCATATCTATCGGGGTGGCCACACCTCAAGTGATTCAGATTGAAGCGAAAAGTATAGAAATATAGAAATTCAAAAATTCGCCTTAAATTTCTGCATTTTGGCGCTCTGGCCGATAGTTTGTTATCGATAGTTGTTGTAGTGTCAAAATTGTGGTGAATATTAGCGCCTTTTGTGTATTTGTATGGTATTTTCTCGGCCACAGTGCGTTTGTTTGAATTGGACAGCAGATCAGTGTTCAGTAAAAAAAAACTAAAAAGTAATTACAAATAAACGCAGCCATCAATTGTTTTTCGTCAATCTCTCAATTAATAAATGTGGGCATGTGTGCGTATGTGTGTGTGTGTGCGTAAACAAATAAAATAAACAATCCGAGCGTCAGTCGACAGCGTGAATTCAAACAAGTGCGCATGCAAGTAAGTTGCATTTATTTTCCCATTTCGATTTGAATAATTTTAATTATGGTGTCGAATTATTTGCTTGCTGTTGGCTATTGTTAAAATTTGTGTGTTTTGAAGGCAAGTTTGTTTGATGTTGTTGTTTTTGTTGACTTGTCGATTATTGGGGCCGAGGCCGAAACCGGGCAATTGGCGCTTTGTTCATATGCAAGTGTGTATGTGTGTGTCTTTTTTTTGCATATGCCGTACATAATTGCAAGGAGGGTCGTTTGCTGTGTGTGTGTGTGTGTGTTTGCGTTGTCTGGCTCGTTGCGACTGTGTGCGTGTTTGCGTTTACAACAACAACAAGTACAACAACAATTGTATTGCGGCAGACACAGAGTTGCTCTGCGTCGTTGTGGTGAAAACTCTCTTTTTGGATATTTGTTGGTGCACTGAAATTGCAATGTAAGCATATATTTTTTTTAATTTTGGCAAGCAAAATAATAATTGTCAAATAAGCGTTTGTTGTATGTGTGTTTGGTGTTTGCTTTCTTTTTATTTTGCTTGCAGCCGCCACAAGCTGCTGCGAGCGCTGCGCAACACTGGTATGGTGTTTTTTTTTTGGTGAATAGAAGTTGATGTGTGGTGAATAGCGCCTTTGTTGAGAAAAAAAATGTCGACGCGAAAAGTATTTAATCATTAGTCAGAAAGCGCACCAGTGTTCATAAAATAAAAAAAAAAAAAAACAAAAAAATCCAGAATTGTGTGCTAAGCAAAAAGCGCAAATTGGCAACAATAGACGAAGACGAACTGGAACTGGAAATACGCAAATACGTTATGTAAATACGTAAAGAATAAATGCAATTAAAACAAGAGTCTTCTAGTTTAGACAGACTCGCCGACACGGTGGCGTTCCCCTCGACGACCACAAAGTGAAACTGCAGACGGGCCAGCAGCCTGCAGTGGGGAAAGTCGCCAATAAACATACACACACACACACACACATACACACAGACAGACAGACATACACATACATATATATATACAGCAAGAAGAAGAGGACTCAGCAACAATAAAAAAAAAGATGGACAATTGCGAGCAAGATGCAAATTTTCGTTTGGGCCAAATCAAGGAGGAGGTCAAGCCGGACATTTCACAGTTGAATGACAGCAATAATAGCAGTTTCTCGCCCAAGGCCGAGAGTCCAGTGCCTTTTCTGCAGGCCATGAATATGGTAAATGTAATGCCAGCTAGCAACAACAATAACAATAATCATAATAACAACAACAATAACAACAATCCAAATCAACAACAGCAACAACAGCAGCAGCAGCAACAACAACAGCAGCAACAGCAACAACAGCAGCAGCAACAACAACAACAATATCCGCCAAATCATCCGCTGAGCGGCTCAAAGCATTTGTGCTCCATCTGTGGAGATCGGGCGAGTGGCAAACACTATGGCGTCTATAGCTGTGAGGGCTGCAAGGGCTTCTTCAAGCGAACGGTGCGCAAGGATCTCACATATGCGTGCCGCGAGAATCGCAACTGCATCATTGACAAACGTCAGCGGAATCGCTGTCAATATTGTCGCTATCAGAAGTGCCTGTCGTGCGGCATGAAACGGGAGGCGGTGCAGGAGGAGCGACAGCGTGGTGCTCGCAACACAGCCGGGCGTCCGAGTGCTGGCGGAACGGCTGGTGGTCCCGGTGGTGGTGGTATTGGCGGTGCTGGTGGTGGTGCGGGCGGCAATAATACTGCCGCCGGTGGCGGCAATAACACTGGCAGCGGCGGTGCCGGTGGCGGTGGCACTAATAGCTCCTCGGATGATTATATGCCGAGCAGCATATCCCGCGACTTCACCATCGAGCGCCTGCTCGACGCCGAACAGCGTGCGGAGGCGCATAGCGGCGATCGGGCGTTATCCTTTCTGCGTGTCGGCCCCAATTCCACGGTGCAGCCGGATTACAAGGGAGCCGTCTCCGCCTTGTGCATGGTGGTCAACAAGCAGCTGTATCAGATGGTGGAATATGCACGTCTCATGCCACATTTTTCCACGCTGCCGCTGGACGATCAGGTCATACTGCTGAAGGCCGCTTGGAATGAGCTGCTGATTGCGAATGTTGCCTGGTGCAGCATTGAATCGCTGGATGATGCCTTGGCCGGTTTGGGGCATGGCGATAGCGCCTTTGATCGACGTTCGCCGGTGCTGCAGCCGCAGCAGCTGTTCCTCAATCAGAGTTTCTCGTATCATCGGAATAGCGCCATCAAGGCGGGCGTTCACACCATCTTCGATCGCATCCTGTCCGAGCTGAGTGTGAAGATGAAACGCCTGAATCTCGATCGGCGCGAATTGGCATGCTTGAAGGCGATCATTCTATACAATCCGGATATACGCGGCATTAAGAATCGGTCCGACGTCGAAATGTGCCGCGAGAAGGTATACGCTTGTCTGGACGAGCATTGTCGACTGGAGCATCCCGGGGATGATGGACGATTTGCGCAGCTGCTGCTCCGTCTGCCAGCGCTGCGTTCGATCAGTTTAAAGTGCTTGGATCACCTGTTCTTCTTTCGCATCATCTGCGATAAGCCGCTGGAGGAGCTGTTTGGCGAGCAGCTGGAAGGGCAGCCACCGCCGGGTATCCAGCTGCAGCCGGAATGAAGAGTTGCTGTCGATTCCAAATCGATGTGTGTCTCTCTGGTGCGCAGCGTTATCGACCTATCTATAGTGGTAGCTATCTCATCGTTATCGTTGGCATATATTGAGCTATTGTAGCTCTGTTATCGTTAGCATATACATATACATATATATATATATATATATATATATATATATATATATATCGATCGATGATCGATAGGATCGAAATCGATTGATTGATTGATTGATTGTTTCATTGTGATTGAGTTTGTTTGCATTTCTCTCGAGCCCCTCGTACGAATACCCTCTCAGATCTTTTTTAATTTGTACCATGAATATTTAATATGATATATATATATATACATATATAGAGATATATACAGTTAAAATACACTACACGTAAAAATGTAATGGATTTTTTTTTTAATTTTTTTATTGCGTGTGCGCAAAACTAGAAAATGATTTTCGCCTTCTGTGCGTTTATTGCCAAAATAAACGATAAAATGAAAATAAAAGAATCGAAGGAAGAACAAGATGATGAATAACACTTAAATACAAATTTAAAAGCCTCGAGCATAGTTTATATGTATGTGTAGCCTTAGTACATACATATATATATGTGTATATATATATATATATATATGTATAGAACTAAATATATATATAATATAAACAAGTTGTAATTATTTCTTAAAATAATTGTACCCACACACAAGTTATAAAATACATGTGAATTAACATACACATAAATACATATAAATATATATATATATATATATATATAAATTTGTGTTTGTATATGTGTGTGCATATATCTAGACGAATTTTGAACTGTTTTCACTGTTTGCAGCGTGTATGATTTATAGATTTATCCATTAAGGTTTTATATTCGATACTTTGAATTTCTTTATAAATCGAACTAAAATTGGCAACGTCTACTCTATAAAAATGGCTTATAACGAAATTAGAATACTCCCAGCAAGGACATAATAATAATGCCCATTTAGTCAATTTTTGTGTTGTTTCAATGTTGAAGGTGAGTTGTTTTGTTTAAGGTATAAGAGCTACAAATTTAGAACTCGGCTCTTGTTTAATAATTCCAATATGAGCTATTTGATATAGTACACCAAATCGATGTCCAAACAGACGAACAAATCTGTCTATATATTATATATGGTGGCTGAATTTTAATACCCTCAACGTAATTATCTATGTGTGTTTAGCAGGGACTCAAACCGCAAACGGTATTGTTAACCGATTGAAACTTGGAACCAGAACCGCAATTCAATGTGGTTTGATTCCGCGGTATTTACTTAGCCACAAACTCCTTGTTAAAATTGGATTCGTTAAAAAAAACCAAAAAAAATTAAATGTTTTTTACTGACCTTGCATTTGAGCTGAATGAGAATGAAAAAGATTTTCAGCTTTGATTATAACTGTATCGATTACCGATTTCTGATTTTAGAAAACCAGGACATTTTAGTCCTAAACATTAAACTCAAAATTGGAAACGCGATTCTCGCTCAAATTCTATGTTAAAAGTGCTTGATCCTCCCCATCAAAACCTACTAATACTTTTTGATAATTTCAAATTTTAAACGCGATTCTGGCTCGATTTTGATGTTAAAATTAGACCCGCAAAAAGTGCTTGTAGAAACAGATCCAAATATTCTACGGACATAACTTTGTCAAAACTGATCAAGATGAAGACGGACAAATTTTCAGTATACACAAGTGAATCGATTTCGACTGCGATGCCTAATACAATTTTAATTTTTGGTTTCTATGCGCCCCAATTTTATGAATTGGCAATAATCGCAATTAATATACTTGGAATTTAGACCAATTATTTGTATTAAGGTTTCGATGTATCGTTGGCAAACGTCACAATTTGTCGGAAAGCTACCCGAACCATTTTCATATTTGTAAAATAGCAAAACTTTTTCAAAACTGATGTGCCTAATAAATCTTTTACAGCTATTTGTTTTTTTGTTTTTCAAATTGGTTCAAGTGCAGTTTCTTCAAATAGAATATCATTTTTGCTTCACGTCCCCTCGAATTATATTCGACCTTTTGACTATGAAATAATTCATATATAACAAATTGGCTGTTAACTGTATTTTTTTCTTTTCTTTAATATTTTGTGTTTTTGTAAGTGTCCCACTGAATGGAGCTGGTGGCTTTCTCTTCTTCCTCATCTTCATCATTTGGCTTCCTTGGCAAGTGTTATTTCTGTCTGTCCGTTTGTCTGTCTGTCCGTTTGTCTGTCTGTCTGTTTGTCAGTTTGTGTGTGTGTGTGTTTGCTGGCATTTCGTTCAATTTTTAATAAATTTATGTATGTTTTGCGTTTTAAATACATATTTTCAGAAATATGGTATTAACGCACAAAAACCCATCTAAAAATAGATATTGTTTTCGAAAAAAGAACAAAAAATTGCCACTGACGACGCACATTATGGGCCAAAAATAAAACGGATTTCATCTGATTGGGCCGAGAGCGAGAATCGGGCGACGTAATATTCTGGCCCAATATCTCTGCTCTTGCTTCTTCCTCTGCTGCTGCTGCTGCTGCTTCTTCTTCTTCTTCTTCTTGATTATCATCTTCTTCTAGCGTGTCCAGCATGTCTGGAACATAATTTCGCGAGAGCTTTTTCCGCTCTTCATCCTCCCAGTGCAAAGCATGTTTTTCTTTAATGGAGCATTTGCTAGATTTGTATGTATTTTTAAATGTTTAATAAAACTCGTAAATAATATATATATATATATATATGTATGTATATATGTTTAATATGCGGCAGTCAGAGCAGTTTTGCACGGAAAACCAAGTGGCATGCCAATAAAATCATGTGTTTGTATATATGTATGTGTATGTGTGTGTGTGTGTGTGTGTGTGTGTTATGGGTGTGTGTGTATTGGAAAAGAGTTTTCGAAGTGAAATTAACAATTTGCTATTTTTGTATAGATGCGGGGGCGCTATGATGCGATGACAGTCCGACCCCCAACTGACAGACAGACAGACGGACGGACGGACGAACGGACAGTGTCCAACTGTCAGACATACTTGGGACACCATCAGGAATCGGCAGCAGCAGCAGCAGCAAACAAGTTGTTGTTTTCATACAGGGTGACTCTTGTACGCTGCACTGCTCGTGCTGCGTGCTCGTGCGTGTGTGTCTGCTTGCTTGTGTGTGTGTGTGTTGCGTTACATTATTGCAGTTGGCAAAGCTAACGGCATTTGGACGAGAACAGCTTCGACCTGTTGTGTTGTGCGCTCTTCTTGCATTCGCGCATATCGATAATTATCGAGCCACAAATGAGAGCCAGACAGACAAAAGCTAACTAACACACACACACACACACATAAGCAGACAGCATCATTCAGCAGCAACCACAACAACAACAACAACAACAAATATCTGTTGGTCGAATTCATACTTTCTTCTTTGCTTTTGCTTTGACTTTGCCTTGCTTTGACTGCTGCTGTTGCTGTTGCTGCTGCTGTTTCCACCCACTCCCACTGTATGCATGTGTGTGTGTGTGTATGTGTATGTGTGTGTGTGCTTGTTTGTTTGTTTGTGTGTGTGCGGCGCACGCTCGTTTGGGGATCTTCGTGTGTGTTTGACGACGACGAGAGGCGATCGTTGTTGTGCATTTGTTGTTATTGTTGTTGTTGTTGTATTTGCTGCTGCTGCTGCACAGTTTTCTTCGACTGGTGGCGGTGGTGGTGGTGCTGCTGCTGTTGCTGTTGCTGCTGCCACTTCTGGGTCGTCGCATACGTACGATATTCAGTTTTTGCTGGCGCGACATCAGTTTTGAGTTGGCTATCAACGCGAGCGGGTCTTTCTCTTTGCAAGCGACAAACGTAGATATTTCCACCAATTGTATATTCTCACATATTGTTTTGTTGTTTTTGTTGCTGTTGTTGTTGGTTCAAACACAAAAAAAAAATAAAAAATCAAATCAAATCCAATTTTATTTTTTTCAAATTTTTTTTTATATATTTTTTGATTTTGGTATGCAACACACTCGAAGAAAAAATGAAGAAAACACTATAAAAAATACGTTTTTTTTTTAGTTCAGGCACATTGAAGAAATACGTAAAAGAAAAACATACATACATATATATATATATGTATATGTGTATATTTATATATAAATATATAGCTAAAAAAATATAAGCTTTTTCAACGTACGAATTACGAATGTGTTGTATCTGTGTGCGTGTGTGTGTGTGTGTACGAGAGTTGGGTAAATAGATATGTATACATATATATGTTTATATATATATATATATATATATAGATGTATAGATATATATATCTATATATATATATATAAATAACTGAATATGTATATTTATAAATATATATATAGATATATATGTATATATTCTAAAATAAAGAGAACTGCTTAGATATCTGTGTTAAATACTTTTCAAAACGGAACGGATCGCAATTATATATCATATACATACATACCAATGTATGCATATATATATATATGTACATAGATATAAATATATATATATGTATATATGTTGTACACATAACATTCGTGTTCGTACTCGAATCTGAATCTCAATCAAAGTCTGAAACCACACATACACATATATATATATAAATGTATATATACATGTATATATAAATATATATATAAATGTATATATACATATTCATTATGTATGTGCGAGCATTTTGAAAATTATTTCAAATATGTACTACATCCACAATCCAATCCGCCCGAAATCTCCTCGCATTCCCCAAAGACCCCCAATCACCCCGATCATCGCCCCACCCCATTCCCACCCTGAACCCCGTTACGCTCTCCGCTGCCGTTGCCCGTTCTAAACGGTAAACGGCACATGCGTTGACGTTGACGCCGAAAATAAAATTTGAAAAACATACTATTTTTAACACGATACCAATACGAAACGGAACGAGATGGAACGGAACGAAACGAAACGAGATGAGAGCACCGAGCGAAAAGCGAATGTGAACAAAATAATTAAGTAGCAAATTATCGTGTTATACAACGGTATTTTTTTTCGTTTCTTTTTTTTTTTTTTTGCTGCTGTTTTTCTCCTTTTTACCCCCAATCCCATTTTCCATTTTCACATTTTTTTTTTAACTTTAGCGCTATTTTTTGTTATTTTGCAACTGGGATCGGAAATGCATATTCCTCGTATTTTACCAGCTGTATGAAAATAAAGATTGTACTTTAATTATATTAAAGATGCCTGCCATACAAACCCACCATTCCCCATTCCCATTCCCAGCCCACAGACAACCACCGCCCAACAGCCACCTGTATTGGTGGAGATTTAGCGTAGAGTCTGTTTCGCATTCCTCTTTCTTTCTTTTGCTGTTTCCGTTTTCGTTTCCGTTTCCGTTAAGGCATCTTCAGAATTTGCTTATCGTATATATCGCATCGGTCTTCTTTTGCTCTTTCTCTCTCTCTCTCTCTCTACTCTATCATTCTCTCTCTCTCTCTCTCTCTCTCGCATTTTGCAGATTAATTTTTAAGGATCATCGGCGAACGAACCACTCTAGATATCAATCTATCCATCCATCAATTTATATTCTCCTAATCGTTGTCGTCTTTAATTTGAATGGCAAACTGAAAACTGAAACTGAGCAGAATTCATTTTGTTTACAACGATCCACGACTTTAGCTGGTTAATCATCGAGTAATTAGGAATTAACAGTTAGCAGCAAATAAATTCGAAAACGAAAAAATTGAAACACACACACAAACACACACACGCAGGCAGGCAGGCAGACACAACCAGCAACTGCAACTGATTTAAAAAACGAATCAAGCCAAAGATATGTTGAACTAAAACTAAACAAAAAAAAAAACAAAGAAAAAGCAAAAAAAAAATAAAATAAAAATAAAGTTAATCTAAAAAGAAAGTAATTAAGAAAAGTGCAACAATCCCCAATAAAATCCATTACCCCCAATCGACAGCAGCGACAGCAACTGCACCACCAGCAACTGCATCAAACGAAACAGCCACAAAATGATGATGGAGAACGGTATCTCCATGGAGTACGGCGATGGCTACATGGAGCAGGAGGAGGAATGGGAGCGCGAGGGATTGCTCGATCCGGCGTGGGAGAAGCAACAGAAGAAGGTAAGTGCTACAAGGCTGCAAGCCCCTCACTCCCAAAAAAAAAAAACACCCTTAAATTATCCCAAATTTCTCGTAGAGTAAATAGACAGATAGATATCGATAGATACTTGAGTAAATCCTATTTTTCACTTTATGCCTTGGACTCTATTTTTTTAATTTGACGTATTTACTTTAATTGTAATCAACTTTTACCGTAAGCTACCAAACTCGATTAGAGTCTTTTCAAATTAAAACTTTGATTACAAAATTTTGTAAAAAAAAAAAATTAAATAAAAAAATTGATTGCAGTTCTGAAAATAGGAAATTAAAAATCGTTCATCTCAAAGTATTCCTTTTCCATTTCCAAATTCAAAAAGGCTTTTTTTTAAAGTTGAAAAGTTTAAAGCGTCATCCTCCAAATCGGCGTAGTTCAAGTTTAATTTCAAATGAAATCAACAGAACTATCAGACTGCAGAAGGACATATTTTACTTAGCTTTCGATTATTATCGAGTGGCATTGAGCATCCATCAGTCGGTCGGTTGAAGGCAAATACGCATATCAAATACATACCTAATATATGTGTATGAATAGTCTAGTTTATAGCTAAAGCTGACAGAGATACATATATATATATATATATATATATATATATATATATGTATATAATATATATAAATATATATTATATATATATTTATACATGCATGTATATATACATATGTATATTTCTTCGATTATGTTTCAATATTTGTGCGCGGCAGGCAAAAAAGCTCAGCGCGCATTTTAAAAATAGATTCGTTTCATGGTTCTTTGCTCGAAATGTTTGAAATATGTTGTACAAAAATAACGAATGTTTTTTCTTTTTTTGTTTTTGTTGTGGGTGTTGTTGTGGCTGTTGTTGAAAAACACACACACACACACACACACACACACACACACACACACACACAATTGCGGGCCACAATCATTTATCACTGGAAAAGCCACAAATTTCGAAACGTAACGTAACTAAATGTTAAGGCCATGTCTATCGATAACTACAACAGCCCCTTCCCCGTCCACCCCACCCGTTTGCTCGACAGGCTGCAGTTTGAAGGTTATCGACAAATGCTTCCATTCCATTCAATTATGTTGCTTGCGCTTCTCACTGCCTACACGCCCCCCCCCCCCCCCCCCCCCCCCCCCCACACACACACACACCTTCTCTTCATTTATTTGCTTGTTCTGCTGTTGTTGTGTCTGTCGAGCGGAAGCGGCTGCCGTTACCTTACAACAACAGCAACAACAAGAGCAAGAACAACAACATAACAAGCAGCGCAGCCACTGTCTAAATAGTTGTTACTCAATTGATAGTTTTTTGAGATCGTTCAGATATGACTCAATGACAGCAACAGCTTCCCAGCAGTTGACTACCAACCACTCTGATAAGCCAACCCCACTTTTCACCATTCACCCACACACCCAAAAACGAAAAAAAAATGAAAAAAAAAACCAACTAACAATGTTGAGTTTATTCAATTGCCAAATTGGCAACTGTTTTTAGCGGCTTTTTTTTCTCTTGTTGTTTTTTTTTTTGGCGCAAATGAAGCGCAGCAAAAAAATGATTCAACAATTGTATTTATATATCTTTGTTGTGTAGCTTTCTTTCTTGTTGTTGTTGTAACAACAACAGCAACAACAACAAATATATACGTATGTAGTATAGATATCCACAACTATGCAGTTATTTTTGTATACATAATTCTAAAAATTGTCTGTCAAAAAAGAGAAAATAAAATGTGTAAGAAGAAATCAAGAAAAATTGAGTGCAAGGTTGCGATTTTGACACAAACGCTTCATGATATTATTAGGGGAGCGGGGACGGGGACGGGGGAAGCAGGAGGTTGATATTTCGCGCGCGCCTCAAGCAATTTACAAAATAAAAAATATAAATAGCCAGCAATGTGCTGAAGAAATGCAATTTCCACACACACACACACATCGTACACATCGTACACACACACATCACACACACATCACACACACATCGTACACACTCCACACAGCTGAATGCATTGCAATGACAAATTAGATGTGAACATTTTGAATATGGCACACAAATATGTTTGGCTATATGCAGCTGCAGGAGGCTGCCACTTGCCTCTTAAACAATTTAATGATTGAGCTTGACACACACACACATACAGTCAGCTGTATATATATATATATATATATATATATATATATATATATTGCAGTTGATCTACATATGTACATTTTAATTTCGTAATCGTGAATTACCGCACAACAGAATTTCTCGTCTCGTCATTAAAAAGAGACGCAGCAGTTGAAAATAATGAAAGCAAGCGATTGTTTTTGCTGTTTTTGTTATTTTTATTTTTGTTTTATTTGGCCAAAATGCCAGGCTGGTGGGAGGGGGGAGCGGTTACAATGTAGGCAGCTGACCAGGTGGGCTGCGGTGGGCGTAGGCTGCCTTGTTGTTGTTGACGAATCTCTTGCTCTTCGCACACACACACACACAGCTGTCTGCTAGCATGTGTGTGTGTGTGTGTGTATGATTCAATAGCCTATGCGTCATCGCTAGTGCAGCGCACACACACACACACATAAATACGCGCCTCAGGTGTTAGACATTCGCCAGCTGGCAGGATAGCCGTAGACAATGACTAAACTAAAATAATAATAATAAAAAAATCAGTGTTTGACAATTGCGAAACATTTCGACAGCCACTTATCAACATACATGTATGCAATACACACACACACACATACATTTATTATGCTTATCGATTTTTGCAAGCAATCTTTTTTTCGCCACAAAGCAGAGCATCACTTGCTCTTCACCTCATTCCGTCCGTCTGTTTGTCTGTCTGCTCTTTTATTTTGTTCCTCTTGTTGTTGTTGTTGTGTGCGAATGAGTCCATGCTATGAGGCCGCTCAAATTACATTCAGCTAAAAATGGTGTGTTTGCGAGAGTGAGTGAGTACGCAGCGCTCGTAGAGCTTTAGATGTTTTTTTTTTTGTTTTTTTTTTTCGTTTCTCGAAGAAAAGCTCCCGGCGTTTGTCTTTTGGCGCGTGCGCCTGGCGCTTAATTTTTTTATTTTTTTTTTTGCTTATAAGAAAATAAATTGCCATTGCTTAATAGCTAAATAGGAGATGACAGGCTGCTGGCCACCGATAACGGTAACGGCAGCTGCTGCTGTGTATTAAAAAGTAGTAGAAGCCACATACATACATAATTCAAACGGGTTGATGGCGGAATGCGGCAACACATACACACACACACACACACATACACATACATATGTAGAAATATGTTGCTAACTAGCGGTAAGCGCCAACGACTCGTTTGGCAAACGCATAAAAAACTGCAGCTTAACTTGAACACTTCCCCCTCCCCTCCTCTGCTCCCACCTATTATCTTTATCCCATCTTTCACTGCATGTGTATAGATATATTATAGTGTATTTTGCTCTCTTTTCTGCTGCGCTGCTGGCCTAGTTGAACATGTTATATTGTGTGTCTGTGACTGTGTATGTGTGTGTGTGGGTAATGTAATGCAGAGGTAATCTGTCCCCAACGCCCGTTTTGATCGTCAGAAACAGACACACAAAGCGAGAGCAAGAAAGAGAGAGGGTGAGAAGAGACGGGCAGCCTAACAGCGATTTGCATTAACAGTTGCATTTCTTGTTCTTGAGTGTTGCTGCCCGTTTTTCCGTTTCGTCTATTCCCCAACTAAGCTCGTCTTACAGCGCAACATAACAGCATCCAGAGACTAGTTGCTGTTGCTGTTGCTGTTGTTGTCCCATTGTCTCATGCACGCACGTAACTGTAAGCAGCTAAATGGCCAATAAAACAGCACCCGGCTACGTTCCCATTCTTTTAATTCGACTTCTTTCGTTTCTTTTCTTTACCACTTTTCCAACACATTTTCCAACAGTGGTCTCTCTTCGTTTTCCTAATAACTATCGCAAGTCTCCAAATATAGCTGTAATCCATTGTTATGCATATTTCTTTCTTTTTTTTTATCGATAATCGATTGTGTGCCTTTTGTTTGCGCTTTCCTTTTCACTGTTCCCGATCATTGATCCAAAATCCATGTGAATGGACCACAAACATTTGCATACAAACACAAATATACACACACACACACACACACTCACTGAGAGAGACTATTACGAGTTGCATTCATTGTTGTTGTTTTGTTTTTTTTTCGTGGGCGTCTCATTGTATGCCGTAATTCCATTCGAATGTTTGCTTGTTTATTTGTGTGCAACAACAACAACAATAACTGCCATACAAATAGTAATAATATGCATTAAAGCTGTAAATTTACAAGCAGCAAACAGAAACGCAGACGGCGGCGACTCCAAAATAATGAAGTGTGTGCAAAAAACAAAACCAAACTGGTTTATATATGTACAAACTTACATGCATGCATACATAGTCTTTTCTTGTTTTCTCTTTGTTCTTGCTGTCTGTCCCCATTCGGTGAAAAATAACTGCAACTGTCAGCCGCTGTCGCCGTTGCAGCCGCTGTCGCAGTCGCAGTCGCTGTCATCATTGTCGTCGTCGTCGTCGTCGTTGTTGCAGCCTTGCCAGACCGGCTCAAGATTCTGTTTGAGCTTTCATTGCTAGCTCTCAATGCCCTCCTAATGCGAACTCCTTAAGAACTTTGCCTCTGCACAAACAAACACCCGTCAAACTCCTCGCCCAACTTAAATCTTCTATAAAAAAGAAAACATTATTTCAAACTGTATGAAATTTATAATAATATATTATTTGCTGTAGTTTCTCAGACTTAAAACTTCTACTATTCTGCAAAGCGAAATAGATGTTTGATTATGCAGAGTATCCTGTGAAATATATATATTTTTCTATCATTAAAAGAAATGCCAGAAAGTTATACATTTGAGCCACTACTCTAACTAAGGAGGTTTGTCTAACAATAATTTTTGTAAATTAAACTTAGCTCTCAAACTTATTCTCCGTTCTATAAAATAATAATCATAGTTTGCTCTAGCTTCTGTTAGGAATACATAATTTATCCGATTACTTAGGTCCTTAGTAATTCCATTTGATCTATTAAATTGCTATTAAAATTGCGATCTTTGATGATTTGAATGATTGTTTTGCGATGCTGATGCTCGAATCAATTATTGAGCTATCCAAAAATTGTATTTGTTTTGTTTTGTTTTCTGTCTTTTTGTTTTGATAGACATTTACTGCGTGGTGTAACAGTCATTTGCGTAAAGCTGGCACCGCCATCGACAACATCGAGGAGGACTTCCGCAATGGCCTCAAGCTGATGCTGCTGCTGGAGGTTATCTCTGGCGAGACGCTGCCCAAGCCCGATCGCGGCAAGATGCGTTTCCACAAAATTGCCAATGTGAACAAGGCTCTGGATTTTATTGCATCGAAGGGAGTGCATCTTGTGTCGATTGGCGCCGAGGAGATCGTCGATGGCAATCTCAAAATGACGCTCGGCATGATCTGGACGATCATTCTCCGTTTCGCCATTCAGGATATCTCCGTCGAGGAGATGACCGCCAAGGAGGGTCTGCTATTGTGGTGCCAGCGCAAGACGGCGCCCTACAAGAATGTCAACGTACAGAACTTCCATCTGTCCTTCAAGGTATGTCCACCCATAACCATCAATATATCCCTTCAACCTGCATCCTCTTATTATTATTATTATTATTATTATTTTTTTATTCTTTCTTTCTTTTGTTCTTTCTTGTGTAGGACGGTCTGGCATTCTGTGCGCTTATCCATCGTCATCGTCCAGATCTGATCGACTATGCTAAGCTATCCAAAGACAATCCAATGGAGAATCTGAACACTGCCTTTGATGTTGCTGAGAAATATCTAGATATTCCAAGGATGTTGGATCCAGATGGTATGTTCCCCATAGCTCATACTACAAACTACTTTAGCTATTCGACTATTTGTATTTTGTAATCAATAATTATGATAATAATTATAATAATAATAATAATTGTTAAGGTTAGGAATTTAGTTCGATTAATGCTGATAATACTTTAATATTCTCAATACTCTAAAATTAATCATTTTGGACACAACGTGTGATGTGTAAACAGATTTAATCAACACTCCGAAACCGGATGAACGTGCCATAATGACGTACGTGTCCTGCTACTATCACGCCTTCCAGGGAGCCCAACAGGTTGGAAATGTGACGCATGTACCCGAACCCACAAGACAATACACCTACGTCCCGAATAATTACAATGTGACTAAACTTCACATCTCGATACACTTAAATATTATATATCTATTCCATTTCTCGTTCTATATACATTCTATCTATACAAAATATATATCTATATATATATATATATATTGCCGTTTGTTTTTTGGCAAAAACAAAACAACATGAAATTTGTGCTCAAATTTGCAAATGCCAGCTTTGTTTCACTGTTCCATATATATATATGTTTGTATATGCAGCTTTTGCGTTAAAACCAGCCAAAAAAAAAAAAAAGAAGAAATCTGTACAGTATCTATATATGTATGTATATATATATATACATCATGTTGTACAGTTTGCTCGAGCTGCCTGCGAAGAACGTCATTCAACACTAACAAACTCCTTACTAATACCAGAGAGTATTGCGATGCATTGGTATTGGTGAGCTTTCAAAGCTCTTCTCTCCTTTCTATCTCTCTCTCTCTCTCTCTGTCCGTCTCTCTTTCTCTTTCTGTGTGTCTCCATCTGTTCACTCCACTCCTTTGTCAATCATTCGCCGTTGCGCTGCATGTTGCACTTGAACCGATTGCGAATTTCAACGTTCGGATTTTAATATTATTTTACATAGTTTCTAAGATTGTTATGCTATGTATTATCCATATATATATATATATATACTATATCTATATATAGTTCTCATTATGTTGCATAACGAACTCAAACCATGCCTAAATTTGAAAATATCTCAGAGCGTTGCTTGAGTTCGTTATTGAAAATCGAAATCATCGAAAACAACCTGTGTGCTCTAATCAAAGGCATGCCTTAAGTTATGAAAGTTAAGCTACTAACGCTCTCAATATGATCGATATATGTATATCGATAGACACTTAGATACATCCATGGATGCATGTGCAGTGTTGAACAACTAGCAATACCAAACTACAAATATGTTTGTCTGTACTTAAATAATAATAATGCAATCCTGAGAACCCTCTTCAAGCAACTCAAATACTCTTTAATAGTTCATCAAACAAATATATATTTATATATAATCCGATAACGTAACATTAATGATTGCATTTGTATATTAAGTTTATGCCATGAAAATCATGATTAAATATTTGTTGCAAACAAGAAAAACACATTTTATCAACCGATATCAATTTAAAAAAGCCGATCTGTTTGCTAGTTGGGTGTTCGTTAACAACAGTTTTCACTGTACATGCACTGTAGACATATGTATAAGGACTATAAAACGTATACATTCAAACATATATCGAGAGTTTTATATTGAGAGTTTGATTTACTTTGATTTTGCTAATTTTGCCTGCCCGCCCGCCGAAAAAACTAACCGACAAATAATTCACTTGTATGTTTTTGTTGCTTTTCTCTCTCTTTCTCTCTCTCTCTCTCTCTCTCTCTATTCTCGCTACTTCTCGCGAATGCGAATGCGCTCATCAACAACGCCATTAACAACAACAACAACAACCAACCAACCAACCAACAACAAAAACTGCTACCGCTATTCGCTACAACTACAACTACAACAACAACAACAACTACTACAACAATTCCCAACAAATCAAACAAAAAATGTCTATATAAAACGATAACGATAAATGTTACAACAACAACAACAACAACACCATCACCAACACCACCACCACCACCACCATGATCACCAACCACCAACAACAACCACCGATCATACACAGATTTGCAGAATACTGCATTGCCCGATGAAAGAGCGGTCATGACCTACGTATCATCGTATTATCACTGCTTTAGTGGCGCCCAAAAGGTCTGTTATACACAAACCAACCACGCCCAGACTACCACCCCCACCACCACCACCAACCACAAGCACAAGCACAACCACAACCACAACCCCAACTATAACCCATGCATCCAGCATTTGCTTTTGGTTAGGCATCATTTAATCAGATGGCAGTTCCATTCCATTCCGTTGCCACATGCGGAAGCTCGATTGTTCTATTCCACTTTGTTTCATTTATAATTTTAGATTCACCACTGGCAACAGCTGTTTCCATTCCATTTACGAGGCAGAGCCTCATTCATCATTTTACCACAATGCCATTTCCAGTTCCCTTTTATCAGGCAGCAGAAACTTTTTCTAAAAGATTTCAGCACTTTTGTTCAGCACTCAACTGAGTACGTTTCATTCCATGTCATTTCGTTCCATCTTACACAAATACACGCACATATAGACACACACACACACACACACACACACACATCACACACACACACACTGGTGCCCCGAATTGGAATTGAGAGAATTGCTGCCTGCCTGCCTTGCCTGCCTGGCATCTGCTTTGAATGGGCTTTTGCAACACTAACGCAAAGAAATTATCGTTCCAATTGGATTTGGCTTAATTAGTTATGTGCAGTTACTTCTTGTATTGCCTTGCCTTGCCTTGCCTTGACTTGCCTTGACTTGACTTGCCTTGACTTGATCTTCGTTCGTTCGTTCGTTGATTTGCATTCGAAAATTCTGAGTTGGTTTTGTGATCAAACACACACACACACTCAGAGTGATTGGCTGGCGAGTCAAATGTTAAACTAACATCAATATTCTAAACTTCACAATTGGCAGGCGGAAACGGCGGCAAACCGTATTTGCAAGGTGCTCAAGGTTAATCAGGAGAATGAGCGTCTTATGGAGGAGTACGAGCGTCTGGCCAGCGATGTAAGTATTCACAATGCAGCTGCAGCAACTAAATCGAATACTCGTTTGCAAACCATAACTCTTTCGATTGTTTCGCAACTCGTTGCGCGTTACTCGCTCCAACGAATATCACTCGTTGGAGCAATTACTCGCTTGCAAAAAGTTGCAAAACGGCACATAGATTGACTTGCTGCAACGAATTCTCGGTACTCGTTACTGGTTACTCGTTACTCCTTACTCGTTACTCAAATGTGGAATGTGTGTTGTTTAATATTTATAGCTGCTGGAATGGATTCGTCGCACGATGCCGTGGCTGAACTCGCGCCAGGCAGACAACTCGCTGGCCGGCGTACAGAAGAAGCTTGAGGAGTACCGGACGTACCGACGCAAGCACAAGCCGCCACGTGTTGAGCAGAAGGCAAAACTCGAAACTAACTTTAACACGCTGCAGACGAAACTGCGTCTGTCCAACCGTCCAGCCTACTTGCCCACCGAGGGCAAGACCGTCTCCGATATCTCAAACAGCTGGAAGGGACTGGAGCTCGCCGAGAAGGCGTTCGAGGAATGGCTGCTGGCTGAGACCATGCGCCTGGAGCGTCTCGAACATTTGGCTCAGAAGTTCAAGCATAAGGTTAGCCAAATCAATCAATCAATCAATCGAATCTAAATCCTAAATGATCCTAATTGTTATTGTTATTGTTATTGTTGCTGTTGTTGTTGTTGTTGTAATGCAGGCCGATGCTCACGAGGACTGGACACGTGGCAAGGAAGAGATGCTGCAATCGCAGGACTTCCGTCAATGCAAGCTCAACGAGCTGAAGGCCCTCAAGAAGAAGCACGAAGCCTTTGAGTCTGATCTGGCCGCCCACCAGGATCGCGTTGAACAAATTGCCGCCATTGCCCAGGAGCTGAAGTGAGTTTGAGCTGGCCATTTGTCGACCTGACTGTCCTAATCCATTGTTAATCTAGTGTTACGCTCTCAATCTCTCTAACCACTCGCCCAATTCTTATTATTAATAATACTATTATTGCATCAATGCTAACCAATGCTGGGCAACAACGCAAAGTGTGAGGTTAGCTGGCTTTTACTGCTGATCATCCAATGTCCAAATGTTCCATATGTCATTCACGATCTCATCACTCACGTTAAACACAGATTCCTTTGTACATCTTTCAGATTGATGAACTTGATTTAGCTCATAATCATTCATATTTATCAGATATCAGATATGTTTAGATTAGAACCTAATCTGTAGTTCACAATACTATAGCTTTTAGCGGGGAATAGTAGAGATTACTAAGCATGAATGACATTTAAATCTTTTGATCAATCAGACAATCAACAATTATAATAATCAACAATCACAATCAATATAGATCACAATATATATAGCTGTATCTATAGATATCGGGAATTCTGGCTTAGAAGTGAGGATCAGTTTGAGGTCGATGTTGTCAACAGTTGTCAAGCTTTAACAATCACTCACACGATCATCAATCAGTCAATCACTCTCACAATCAACCCCAGCAATGAGGAATTCCAATGTTGTTTTGAACTAATCGCGAATGTGATTTGAATGCTTACAGCACTCTGGAGTATCACGACTGTGCGTCGGTGAATGCACGTTGTCAGCGCATCTGCGATCAGTGGGATCGCTTGGGTGCACTCACCCAGCGTCGTCGCACTGCATTGGATGAGGCGGAGCGCATACTGGAGAAGATCGACATCTTGCATTTGGAGTTTGCGAAGCGTGCGGCGCCGTTTAACAATTGGTTGGATGGTACACGCGAGGATCTGGTCGATATGTTCATTGTTCACACAATGGAGGAGATTCAGGGCCTGATCCAGGCGCACGATCAGTTCAAGGCGACACTCGGCGAGGCCGACAAGGAGTTCAATCTGATTGTGAATTTGGTGCGCGAGGTCGAATCGATTGTGAAGCAACACCAGATACCCGGCGGATTGGAGAATCCCTATACGACGTTGACCGCCAACGATATGACGCGCAAATGGAGCGATGTCCGCCAATTGGTGCCGCAACGCGATCAGACGCTGGCCAACGAGCTGCGCAAGCAGCAGAACAACGAGATGCTCCGTCGCCAGTTTGCCGAGAAGGCCAACGTTGTCGGTCCATGGATCGAGAGGCAGATGGATGCTGTGACAGCGATAGGTATGGGTATGCAGGGCTCGCTGGAGGATCAATTGCATCGCCTCAAGGAATACGAGCAGGCTGTCTATGCCTATAAGCCAAACATTGAGGAGCTCGAGAAGATCCATCAGGCCGTCCAGGAGTCGATGATCTTTGAGAATCGCTATACGAACTATACGATGGAGACGCTGCGCGTCGGCTGGGAGCAGCTGCTCACATCAATTAATCGCAACATTAACGAGGTGGAGAACCAGATACTGACACGCGACTCCAAGGGCATTAGCCAGGAGCAGCTGAATGAGTTCCGTTCCAGTTTCAATCATTTCGATAAGAATCGCACCGGCCGCCTAACGCCCGAGGAGTTCAAATCGTGCCTCGTCTCGCTGGGCTATTCGATTGGCAAGGACAGACAGGGTGATATGGACTTCCAGCGCATCCTCGCCGTTGTCGATCCCAATAGCACCGGCTACGTTCACTTTGATGCTTTCCTCGATTTCATGACGCGCGAGAGCACCGACACCGACACCGCCGAACAAGTCATTGATTCCTTCAGAATCCTGGCTGCCGACAAGGTAACAATCCAATTCCATTCCTCATTTTGCTGTCTCTGCTTTCGTTTTAAACATCCTCCCACTCTCTATTCGCAGCCATACATATTGCCCGATGAGCTGCGCCGCGAATTGCCACCAGATCAGGCCGAGTACTGCATTCAGCGCATGCCGCCATACAAGGGACCCAACGGAGTGCACGGCGCCCTGGACTACATGTCCTTCAGCACAGCTCTCTATGGCGAGACCGATTTGTAAACGCTCCCCATCCGCCGTACGCCCCCTCTACACACACACACACACACACACACGCACACACACACACACACTCACAAACACACACAGCAACACACTCACTCATCCTACACACACACAAACAAGCACTCACTCCCATCAGAACAGAGAGAGAGAGAGAGAGAGAGAGAGAAGGAGAGAGAGAGAGAGAGAGAGCGAGCGAGCGAGCGAGCGATGCGACCGAACGAGAAAAGAGAAACAGAGAAAGAGAGAGAGAGAGAGAGCTCGTCCCTATGTGCAGCGGGCCGCCACAGCCCCAAGATCATATAATAATTGATAAATTTTAATAATAATAATATTAAACATAGATTTATTATTATATACACTACACTCAAAAACAAAACAAAAAAAAGGAAAAATTATAATTTTTTTGCAAATTATATATTGTACTTACTATACATACACATATACATATATATATATGTATGTATATATATATATCTCGATGTATACAAATATCAAATGTATATCATACATCATACATCATATATACATATATATATATATATATATTCATTTTCAAGCCGATTGTAAAACAGAAAAAGAATACACAACAACACAAATGCATATCGAATATCCAACAACAACAAAAAGAAGAAAACAACAAAACAAAACAAACAACGTCTAAAAACATTATTTTTTGAAATTTATGTTAATAAAACAAACAAAAAAACAAAAAAAAAACAACTACAAATTCAATACAATAACAACAACTACAGAAAATACACTAAAAATGAAGGAAGTCAAAAAGGATAAGGCAGCAACCAAATAGAGAGAGAGAGAGATAGATAGAGCGATAAAGAGAAATATATATATATATATATATATTCACTCACACACACACACCCTTAACTAAAAAACAGAATACTCAAGCAACAGCAAAAAGAGAGATCGAGAGAGAGAGAGAGAGGGAGAGGAATCAACGGAAAGATAATGTGAGCAGAATATTCAGATAAGATTGGAGAACAGGCTGAGAACTTGATTGAAATGGGGCTTACAATTATTGAGCAGTCAAGAAATTAAACAATTTATATATATATTTATGCATCGCAAACTACTCGTATCTAAATATTCATATTATTCATACATTTATTTAATATAAATATACATATATATTTATTTTTTCTCTTCGAATTTCACATTTCAGCAAACATTACAAATTTATCATTAAATAAAACAACAAAAAAGTTAAGAAAATCCCATTGATTTATCCACATACGCACACACACCCACCCACACATGCATACATGCATGCATACATATACGAGAAAGTGAAATAAAACGATTATTTGGTGATATTGTGTTTTAATATGCAACGCCAATTTCACTTGGATACCCAATTGCCTCCTAAACATTCCACTCCAATGATATAGAGACGGGCAATGGGCAAAAGATTGGGACTGCCAAAAATATATAGCATTCTTATGGTGCCAACTAGTGTCAGGAAACAGGAGGAATAGGAATCGACTAGGAGTATAGCTCCAATTCGGCCATATCCTTGTAAAGTCTGACAGGACATGGTGCGTTAGAATTGCAAAGATCGCCGCAAATCCTTGTCTTCTTGGAAAAGGCCGATTTGAATGTCCTTTGGCCGGTTGGTAGAGTTGATCAGTACAAAATGTTTGATTTAGTATTTAGAGCTATGAGCAGTTTACTGTTTTACAAAAAACCTTCAGTTCAGACAGTCTGAAGGACTCCAAGGACTATCCTGATCGTCCTTGAAATGGTACAGTTACGCCCGTTTTTGTTGTTGTCGTTTTTTCGCAATTTTTCTTACCTACCCCCTTTGAATGGCAATCGATAGTTCGCTTTGCTGTCAGCTCAATGATGTATATCCATTTGAGATCCTTGGGCCGAGTTATTTCATAAAAACGAATGCTGATTTCAGGAAAATAACTCTAATTCGGTCATATACTTGCAGTTTTTCGAAGGACATAGTGCGTTAGAAGCGCAAGGACCTCCTCTATCACACTGCATAAGGACAGGGAATAAAAATCGAAGAATCCTTCATAGATCGACTGCACAAAACTGTCTTTTTATAGCCGATTAAGAACATGATTAGGATAAAAATTGTCAATATTTCTTAAAGTGTAAATAAAACAAATATTTGTACATAGTATTACTTATAGTATGGGATTTATTTTGAATGTTCTCTTTCGGAGATCGCAACTAATTCGGATCATTGCTTATATGTTTAAAGAACGGAAATTTATGCATAAATAAGTAAGTATAATTGGTATACAAGATGTATTAGTTTAATGTGCACATATATATATATATATATATATATGCATATATCTATATATGCACACACACACACACTCACAAACATATACACACACATTCACACACACACACACAAAGGAAATTGAAGGCAAATGTGCATCAGTTTTGGTCAGTTTTTGTTTTTCATATTTGTTTTTTTCTTTTCTTTTCAAGGGGTACGTAAGACATACGCCTATGCATTATTCTGATCTTGATTGGCAAAGTACACACGTATATTGCATGTATATAAATATGTATACATATAGCTATTTATATACATATATATATATATATATATATATATATATATATATATATATACGTATTTTTCTTTCTTTTTAGGCAAAACGACGGACAACTGAAATATTCTCAACATTCATAATTTGATTTTTCTCTGATTTTATAAATACATTTTCAATGTTTTCATCAACAACAACAATTGAATTTCTATGTATATAAATATAACTATGCTTAACGAGCTAAATTCACAATTATATCTCTGTTAAAATATATATATATATATATATGTATATATACTATATATCATTTGTTTGCATTTTGAAAGCTTTGAATTTAAGGGCCATTTCCTTTTGTGGGTTTCATTGTCTTGTTGTTTTTATCGATAAGCGATAACGATAACGATAGCGATAACAACAAAAGGCTAGTGCCAAAGCCTAGCTAAATGACGAGCACAACTAAAAGAACGGAAACGGAAACGGAACGTGAAAATAATGTGTACAGTAAATGATTTGTATTTTATGTGTTTATATTTATTGATTATTTGTTGTTGTTGTTTTTGTTTGTTGTTTGTTGTTTGCTGTTTATGTTTTATGTTTATGTCTGCGTATAAATATGTACAATTAATAATTCAAATGAAAATATAAATTAAATATATGCATACAATTAATTATATATGTATGTATAGAATGAAAAAAAAAATAATTTCCAATGTTTTTTTCTTTTTCTTTTCTTTCTTTTTTTTCTGTTGTTGTAGCTTTAGTTATATGTGTAACCACTTTTCCCCCACTTCTTCTGTACGATATGAAGTCGCAGTGTAAATGTAGATTATTATAAAAAAAACACGCTTCTAAACAAAAGAAGCTTTATCTCTAGTTATTCTATAGGCTATATGTGTTTGTGTTTGTGTTTGTGTTCAGATGCGAATGCGTGCCCAGTGAAGAAACCAATCTGCCGAAACAGACACATTTAGACCAACGTATAAACGTATAGACGTACAATAAGATCAAACAGACTGCACAAGCCAAAAGTGCCGACACAGAAACACACACAGAGTATTCATGCGTTGCCCCAACAAAAACAGGAGACACTCTGCAGATGCAACATTATTTTGTTGCAAGCCCCCGTTTTTGTTCGCCAGGAGGCTACTTGCACTTGGCGCTTGTTTGATGATGGATGAGCATAAAAGCAACAAGAAAAAATTGTTGATTTGGAAACAGATTTTTTTTTGGAAATGCACACAAGTTTACTAAACCCAAAAAAAAAAAAAATCAAAATAAAAACGAAACTTATCTCAAATCGTCGCGGTTCTAAAATAGACCTGTGCATTATTATTATTATTATTATGTAAAGCAATTTTGGTATCCATAATACACGAAATTACCATATTTGTGATATTTTTTCTTTCTGCTCTGTTAGGTCTAATAAAAAAATAGATGTATGTGTGTGTGTGTGTGTGTGTGTGTGTGTGTGTTATATAGTAATAATTAATGTAAGTATGTGGTATGTGGTATGTGGGGTATGTATATAGTACTATATAGTAAATGTTTGTATGTATATCGGTTCTGTGTCGTTTATCGTGTAACGTTTTTTCTTTTTCTTTTTGTTTTTTTTTGTTTTTTGTTTTCTGTTTTTTGTTGTTAACTTTAAAGGCGCACTTAAAAACTTGTTCAATCAATAAAATATGCGCGTATATTACATACGCCCCGCCCCATTTAGCCCCCGACTAAACATAATACTAAAAGACTACTAAGTATATGTATGTATGTATGTATGTATGCCTAACTCTAGTGCCTAAACTCTTACACATTATCGACTAAATAATTCTAATGCAACATTTAAAAAAAAAAAGAACAAAACCATTTTGGTTTTTTCCGCTTCTCCGCAACACGATTCTCTTTTTCATTCTTTTGTGTGTCTGTTCGCCTTTGCTTTCTCTCTCTCTCTCTCTCTCTCTCTCTAATTCGCTTTCTATCGCGCTCACATCTATTTGTATAGTTTTCAACTCTAGCTGTATATATATATATATATATATATATATATATATAAAATCGATACTAAAACTTGTTGCTTGGTTTTAGTTCGTGTTTTCCGCTTTCTCTTATGGAATATGCTTTGTAATTATATATACATATACATATATATATATATATATACACTATATATGCACATATATATATATATATACATATATATACATATATATATATAAATTAATAATCAATAGCGCTGACTTTGATCTCTGATCCTTTCTCTTTCTTATAGTAAAATGTAATATGCAATATATATCTATATATATATCTATATATATCTATATATATATATATATATATATAATCATGTTTTGAAATGCAAATGCTGCTGCTGCTTCTTCTTTCTTTGCTTATCCTTGCTTTGTTTTTAATTAGTTTTTGATTCGCTTTCCCATCATCACTGGCAGGATTGTGTTTTATGTTTACATCTAGTTGCAGGCAACATCACTCCTTGTGCCCAAGATCGCCACCTCCTCCACCGCCACCGCCAGCACCTGCTCCGCCCGTTCCTCCGCCGCCCATATGCTGGGGTATAACCGTTAGGCTTTTGGGTATCCTGGACATGAGGACACTATCGATAAGCTTCTGCTGCTCCATCTGTTGCTGCTGCTGCTTTAGCGTAAATGTTATGCAACCAACACCAACACCAACACCACCACCGCCACCACCAGATCCAGATGCTGATCCTGAGCCACTTGTCGCCGTTGCTGTGGCTGTTGCCGTTGCCGGCTTGGCAGTCAAATGGGGCAATTTGTTGGCGACGCCAGCGGCAGCTGTGCCATTTAATAGATACTGATTGGCATCCGGAAAGTTCTTCCACAGCCAGGAGCTGTCGGTGCTGTTCAGGCTGATGTTGCTGCCATTGTTGCCGCCGCCACCAGCGACAGCAGCAGCTGCTGCTACCAGTGCACTGTTCAGCAATGGTTGAAAATTGCCTTGCGAGGATTGGGAGGAGGTGTTGCTGTTGCTGCCGCTGCTGCTGTTGCCGCTGTTGTTGTTGTTATTGTGGCTATTGTTATTGTTATTATTGTTGTTGTTGTTATTATTATTGTTATTGCTGTTGTTCTGCTGGGGATTACTCAGCGGCGGCATCGGTTTGGGTTGCAGGCGTGTAAAGCGCAAAGCGCTGCCACCCGGCAGCAATGTGGGCAACTGCTGCTGCTGCTGCTGCTGTTGCTGCTGCTGCTGTTGATGTTTATGTTGCAGCTGCTGTTGCTGTTGCAATTGCTGGTGTTGCAATTGCTGCAGTTGATGGCGTGCGGTTTGCTGTGCTGCTGACATCTGGGACATGGCAACAAACGATTGCGATTGCGATTTCTGTTGCTGCTGTTGCTGTTGCTGTCCGGTCGTCTTTGGCTTGGTGGCACCGGCACCGCCCCCGACACCGGCATTGGCACTGGCCGCCTTGAGCGCCTGGTCACGTTGCAGCTTCTCGCGCCGCAGAATGCACATGCGATTGTAGTCAATGATGGAGATGAGATATGGCTTGCCACTGGACTGCACCTGCACCTGGGCGGGCAGACGTCGGCCGTCGGCCGTTTGGAATAGCGTTAACGTTCGATTTGGCACCCGATGCTGATCCTTGAGCGGTATCAACGTTGGCTTCCAGCTCTTGCTCTCGTGCCGCTCCTGCGCCGACAACGTTTCCGGCAGCATAATCACACTGGGCACATTATTGTTGGCCCGCGGCAATTGCAGTCGCTTGCCAGCGAAGCCAGCCATCTTTGCAGCAGCCGCCGTCGTTGAAGCAGCAGCAGCAATTGACGCAGCAGCAGCAGCAGCTACTGCCGCCGCCGCCGCCGATGTTGATGGTGCTGTTGAACACGCAGCAGTTGCAGCAGCAGCACCAGTGCGACGACGCTGCAAACTAATCAGCTCAGGCGGTGAGCTGAGCAGCTGTGCCACATTCGGTGGCTGCTGCTTGGCAACCTGCCGTTGTTGTTGTTGCAGTAACGCGGGCGTCGACAGGATCGACTTCACTTTGGTCTGGAGCTGCAGCGACGATGACGATGACGACGACGACGACGATGGCGTCTCATTGTGTGGCAACTTATTGGGCATATCCAGCAGCTTGTGCGGCTTCGTTGTTGTTGTTGTTGTTGTTGTTGTTGTTGTTGCTGCTGCTGCTGCTGCTGTTGTTGCTGCTGAGCTGCTGTCAGCGGCACAATCTCAACGGCCGCCTTGTTGTTAATGCCCAGAAGATTGGTCTTGAGTATGCTGCGACTATTTGCCGCCGCACTCGCTGTGGGCACCAGTGGTGGCGCCTCCTTTGATGCTGCTGTTGCTGCAGCTGCAGCTGCTGTTGTTGCTGTTGTCCGCGACAACTGTTGCTGCAAATCATCAATAGCTGCTGCTGCTGCTGTTGTTGTTGCCTTGCTGCTGCTGTGGTGGTTGGCTGCTGTGGTGTCTTTGGGTCGCGCTATTATGGTAACCGCATTCGAGCTGAGCTGCTTGGTCAGCTTGTCGACGGATGCATTGCAGAGACGCTCCAGCGGATCCTCCTCGTTATCGAGTGCAACGTTCTCAACATCGTTGTAGTTGTTTTTGTCATTGTCATCGTTATCGTTATCGTTATCCTCATACTCATCATCGTCATCATTCAGCTCCACAAGCGGTATAAACGACTCGGCTGACGGCGGCTGCTGTTGCTGTTGCTGCTGCTGCAGCTGGCTGGACGACAACAGTTGCTGCTGTTGATCCGTGCTGTTGGTCAAAGCGCTGGCAAGGACACTGCCAACATTGAGCGATGAGCATACGGAACTGGCATTGGCTGCACTTGCCGGCGACAAGGGTGAGCACGAGGCGGAGTTGTTGGCGCTGGGATTGGGAGTCTGATTTGAATTTGGATACAGAGATGTCTTTGCATTGTGGGCGCCACTTTGATGATGGCCACCACAGTGTCCATGATCATAGGAGTTTAAACGCTGACGCACTGTTTGCGTATAGACGCTGGCGTTGGAGGATGCGTGTGCGGCGAGTACGAGATCCCCATTGCGATAATACTTCTCCAGCAGGATGAGATGTCGGAGGAAGCTGCTCTGATTGCCATACGGCTTCTGCAGCTCCTCCCACAGACGACGTGTCGGCTCATCGTACTGGAGGAACGTCTGCACTCGTGTCCAGCCCTCCGGTGTGCGCTGGCTGCTGCTGCAACCGAACGGCACCTTGAACTGCACACCCAAATCCTCCTCGCCGTGGAACAGTTCACGCATCGAGATGTTCGGATTGCCGCGCAGCACATTCGATATATCCGACGATGATGAACCACTGCCACTGCCACTGCCACTGCCACTGCTAGTGCCACTGCTAGTGCCACTGTTAGTGCCAGTACCAGTGCCAGTCGTTGATTTGCTCTTCGAATTCTTATCCGAATTGCCAGCGGCGGAGGTTGAGCAATTGGAATTGGGCGTCGTCGCTGTCAGCTCGCCAGCCATATTCTGCTGCTGCTGTTGGAGTATGGCCTTCAGTTTGGACATCTGTTTGCTGGTGCTGGCGCCGACAATCGGAGTCGTTGATGAGCTGCTCGAGTTGGAGTCCGTTGGCCCATCATAGTCCACAACCATGGGCATCTCGCTGGACGCATCATCGCAAGCGCCCGATGAGGTGACAACCGTTGCAGTGGCAGCAGCGCGTGTGGAACTACGACGTCCCGCCCCTGCCACGCCTGCCCCAGCTGCACCGCCTGCTCCGCCAGCAGCGCCGCCACCAGCTTCACCAGCTGCTGCAGCAGTCGCATCATCCTCATCCACATCAGATGCATCGTTGCTGCCATCCTGCGGATTGGGCATCTTGAGCAGCCTGCCCAAAAAAGAAAAGGAAATATGATTAGTTGGTGGATCCTTTCGAGTGCGTGTCGTCGCCTGGCTGGCTTACCTCTTGCGATAGTTCTTGATGAACTCGGCCTTGTTGGACTTGGTGCTGTCCGGCGGCTTCATCAACAGATTGGCAAAGTAGCGGCAGAGTTTGCAGACGGCGGTGCCGACGCCCAATTGAACCTGAATGCCCATTTCGGTGAGGGCCTTCTCCAAGCGATCAGTGTCCTGCTGAAGAGTCGATCGAGATCGAGATGTTCATGTTGATGATCAGTTCGAAGATCAGTTCGAAGCTCAAGCAATGCTTACCGAGGTGATATGGTACATGTTCTTGCCGAGACGACGCTTGCAGAGCGCACAGCCAGAGGATTGGATGACCGTATTGTAGTGGGGTACGCAGAGTGCAACATTTAAGGTGCCCGGCGGTATCTCGAAGCGCAGCAGACACTTCTTGATGCTCTTGCGGACGCTTTTGCGCTTCAGCGTTTGACCGGCGGCCTCGGCGCAATCCTTTACGGCGCAAATCCGTTGTGCACCCGAACCGGAAGCAGCACCCGTCGAAGTCGACGCAAATTCCGTATCGCCCGCATCCAGATTGCTGCCAGCTGTGCTGCTGCTGTTGTTGTTATTGTTATTGTTATTGTTGTTGTTGTTACCCGTCTCCAAGTGGCCGGGCGCCGAGAGACGCTTCTTATAGGAGGGCGCATTGGCGCGTCGATCCACATGACGGAAACAGGCATCGCACAGGCAATTGTCCACCGTCAATTTCTCCTCATCTGCACAACACACAGCCGAAGCAAAACAACTTGTTAAATACCATTTGTTAAAGAGAGATTGGGGGAGCGGGGGGGAAGGACCTACTTTCGAGTATCTTCTGCTGACGCTCCACGGACTTGATCTGGCCAACGTGACAGGGTGTGTCATAGAGTCCGAACTTGCCGCTGCAATAGTAGCACTGATCATTGCACAGCCGGCCCGGATGGAACTTGAACGAGGAGGCCTTCTCCGGTATGAGTATCTTCTCCTTCTCATCCTTCTTCACCATCTGATAGAAGCCATGCTCATGCATCTGACCGCCATGGCCCTCCGAGTGTGATGAATCTGTGTGTGCCACAAAACAATTCAAATCCCCATTTTAAGCAAACATCATAAAAAAAAAGCACATGCAACAAATAAGCAAGTTTAGTTTAAATTACAACAACAGCCACATAGAAATCTATACAAAATCTGATAAATAAATAATTTTAACTGGCTTAACTTTCAAGAGATCTGCAGCTAAATCTTTGCTCAGCTTGATAGTCATTAATTAGCCTTCGACATAAAGCTGCTCATATCCAAAACTTTATCTTCTATATATATATATATTCTATATTTTGAAACCCTTCAACTATCATCTGCAACAGACGAGTCGATATAGCCATGCTCCTCTACACACATATATCGATTGTGGCATATATCCTTTTATATAGATTTAAATCATAGCTGATAAATGGTTCTTTTTAGATAACATATCTCTAATCTCAATTTGATAAGCTGTATTTGTGCGCGTAAATAAAATGGAGACATAACAGAAACAGAAACGGAAACATAAACATAAACAAATCCAACAAAAACAAAAACAAACAGCAGACACCAACCCAGGCCAGATCTGGAGGACGAAATGTTGTTGTTGTTGCTGTTATGTTGCTGCTGTTGCTGTTGTTGTTGTTGCTGCTGCTGTTGTTGTTGCTTTTGATTGCTGTTGTTGCTACTGTTGTTGTTGCTGTTGTTAGTGGAGCTGTTAAAGCGGTTAGTTGACTTGCGTCCACCACCACCAGCAGCAGCAGCAGCGTTACCCGAATTCAATTGATTGTAAGGATTGGATCGATTGCTCGCACCTTCGTTCTGCAAATTGAGAATGGGATTGATTAGAATTGTTGCGCCCATTGCTGATGGTGTTGATGGCGGCATTGTTGCGCACTTACCTCATTCTGTATGGTGTAGTAGGAATCATCGGCCTGATGATCTGTGGCACGATCCGCTGCGCCATGACCGCGTCCGCGTCCCTTTTGGAATGTCATCTTGAGCGACTGGCGACGCACGCCATGCGTCGTCGACGAGCTGCTCCCACTGCCACTGCCGCCACCACCGCCGCCGCCGCCGCCCCCAGCAATGCCACCTTTCCGTGTGCCAGCGGACGCAGTGAAGCTGCCACCACCACCGCTGGATCCACCGCCAGTGCCGCTGCCACCCGCTGCAGCACCAGCGCCAGTGCCGCCGTGTATAACGGTGCCCGTGGGCAGACCCGAGGCGCTGCTAGTGCCGCCATTGCTGCTGCGATTCAGCTTGATGACGGTCTTCAGGGTTCCACTCGATTCGATGTGAATGGTGGTGCTGCTGCTGCTGTTGCTGTTACTGTTGCTGCCCCCTGATGATTTCGATGTGGAACGTTTGGTGCTCTGGTGCTGCTGTTGCTGGTGCTGCTGTTGCTGCTGCTGCTGATGTTGCTGCTGTTGATGTTGGCGCGTTTGCGTGTGTATGAATTCCTGACGCACCTGCTCCGCGGCCTGATGCGTCAACAGACCCAAGTGCTGCAAGTGTCGCTCCTTTTCGCGTCGCAACTTCTCATCGCCGTCGGGCTTCAGCTGCTGGAGCTGAAGCTGCAGCAGTGCAGCACTGGCTCCATTCGCCTGTTCGGCGGCAACGGCAGCCAACGGTTTCTCATCCTCTTCGGGCTCATCTGCCGCTGCCGCTGCCGCCACCGCCGTCGCCGGCTCCTCCTCCACGTGCTGCTCCAGCTTGGGCTTGGGCGTCTCGTGCTTGATAGCCGTGCTCATATCACCCTTGAGCTCCAACTCCAGCTGCAGGGCAATCTCCGACTGACTGACTGCATCTGCTTTGGCAGTGGATACATTTTCCTTGTTCTCCTCGGGATAATTTTCGCTACAATTCTCGCTCAGAATTGCCAATTCTGCATCATCATCGGCGACCGCATTCGCTTCGGCCTCCTGCTCCTCGGTTAAGGGTTCCAGCTCCATTGCGAGCACCAGTTCTTTGCCAGCCGACAAATTTAGTTCATCGACTTCGCCCAACTCTGTCGTCTCTGGCGTCGCCTCCTCCGATTCCTCCTCCTCCTCGACTGCCTGCTCCTGCTCCTTGGATGTATCACATTCGTTGCCATCATTAGCTGTCAGCTGCTGCTCCGGATTTTCTTTGCTGGAGCTGAGCGCATTGCCACTGGCATCGACAACGCCCTCTTTTGCCAGCTGCTCCATAATCTCACTCTCAAAGTCATCATAGTCATCTGTTTTCTTGGTGTTGGCTGTTGCTGCTGCTCCGGCTGCTCTCACCAGCTGTTCCTCCTCCTCCTCCTCCGCCGGCTCAATCATGCCATTCAACGCAATGGCGGCGTCTTCTGGTGTCTTGTGTGGTTTCTCCTCCGGCAGCTCATCACCGCTTTCGTCCACACGCAATTCACCCATGCTTGCCGAGCTATTCTGTTTAATCTCCTCCGCATCGGCCGACGCCGACGCTGACTCCGTCTCCGCATCCATCTCCAGTTCCTCCTGCTGCGTCGTCGTCGTCGTCGTTTTCATCTCCAGTTCAATGTTCCGCTCCGGCTGGGCGACAACAACTGCTGCTCCCTCGGCTGTTGCTTGTTCGGCTGCCGTTGCCGCTGTCGTTGTCTCGCTGGCAATTTGCACAATCTCGCCCAGCTCGGGATCCTTTTCGATGCCCAAATTGTTGGCCAGAAATTCGGGTTTCTTGTAGAACTGTTTAACGCTAATGGCGCTGACGCCCTCGCTAAACAGTTCGGGACTCAGCGATGCCGCTTTGCCAGCCTTCGCCCCCGCCTCAGCCACAGCCTCAACCGTGCCCGGCTCTGGTTCCGTTTCGGTTTCAGGCTTACCCTTGGCTGGCGGCTGCTTTATGTCATCGATGACGAGTGTTTCCAATATCGTCTCAGTGTCTGTGTCCACTGTGAGCGGCTCAATGCCATTGGCTGATGCACTGGACGTGGATGCCTGTTCATCTGCTGCTGCTGCTGCTGATACTCCTGCTGCTGCTGCTGCTGCTGCTGCTGCTGCTACTGCTGCTGCTGCTGCTACTGTCTCCTCCTCAGACGCTGCAGACGCAATCGGATCGAGTTCTCCAAGATCCAATAATAGTTTCTCATGCTTGATCTCGGCAGTGGCCAGCAACAGCTCGTCCATGATGCTTGACGCCAAACTATCCTTGGAATCCTCATCCAACGTTGAGCTTGCCGATGCGGATGCTGCAGCTGCTGCTGCTGCTGCTGCTGCCGCCGCCGCCACCGTCGTCGTTTTGCCAGCGAGCAATGAGAGGCGATAGGTTGAACCGACACGACGACGCTTTGTTGGCGGCGTTGGCTCCACCAGACCAGGTGCAGGTGATCCGCCCTTCGAGTGGCGCGTTGCACGTGTACTGGTCGCTGTGGTGCTGCTGCTTGGAGTTGTTGCAACATTACCACCACCACCACCACCACCACCAGAGCCACCAGAAGTAGGCGTCGATTTGTTGCTCTGCGGTCGGCCGCGTCCGCGTCGATTACCCGACTGCGGTGTGGGCGTGACAGCGGGCGTTATTATCTGCTCCTCACTGTCCGGTGGCTCCAATTTAATCACGGACTTCACATCCAGCTGGCCATCGCTGGCAGCGCTTGACTCATGCTGCTGCTCGTCATCGTCTTCGGTTTTGAGCTCGATCTTTTGGCATTTAAGGCTTAGTTCGGTATCATCATCGGAACGCTTGCGTTTCGAAATCGACAATTGTTGTTGCTGCTGCTGCAGTTGCTCCTTGGTTGGCTCCGGTGGCTCGGGCGGCGCTGGCTTTTTTCGCCGTCCCCTCGCTGGCACAGCAGCCGTATTGACCGTTGACGATTGCCGGCGATTGCGTGTGACGCGTGTATTGTTTTTTTGATTATTATTATTATTACTACTACTACTACTACTACTGTTGTTGTTATTATTATTGTTGCTGCTGCTGTTATTGTTGTTGTTGTTGCTGCTGCTGCTATTGTTGTTGTTGGCCAGGGCGAGCTCCTGAGCGTGAGCTTTGCGTGTGACACGATTGCAAGTAGCTGGCGTTGTTGTTGCCGTCGTCGTTGTCGTTTCCAACTCCTTGTCCTTGGCGGAATTAGTCGTGTCTTTTGTGTCTTTCGTTTCCTCATCGAGGAGCTCCTGCTGCTGCTGTGACAGCTCCATGGACTCATCCTCTTTGGCCAGTGCCAGTGCCTGAGCCTGTGCCTGTGCCTGGGCTGCCTCTTTGGCTTCCTTGAGCTCCTTGATGGATTTGCGGCCGCGTATTGGCATTGAGACGGCACTCTGGCGTTCCGTTGAGCAGCTCTTTCTTTGATTGTGATTGTAGCTGGAGGAGGAGGAGCTGCTGACGCTGGGCAGCTCCTCGCCATCGCTGACAGTGGCTGCTGTCGTCGTCGTCTCACGCTTAGAAGCTGATGCTGCTGATGATGATGATGATGATGATGATGATGATGATGCTGTTGTTGTTGGTGTTGATGTTGGTGTTGTTGGTGTTGTTGTTGGCGACCAGCTGTGCTGCAGCAGCAGCGGCGAAGAGTGCCGCGTCACGCGCACCATTTTTGTGGTGCCCAGTGCGAAACTAGATCCAACTTCGCCGGATTGTGTCTTGCGTGGCGAGGGTTCATCATTTCGTTGCTGCTCCTCGTTTTGATCTGGTTCCTTATCCTTATCCTTATCCTTATCTTTATCTTTATCTTTTTCCTTATCCGGTTGCTGTTCAGCATCATCAGCTGAGGGGGCAGCAGCAACTGCTGTTTCTGCTGCATCTTCAGTGGTTGCTCCAGCTCCAGGCTCCTCACTTGAAGATGACGCCTCCAGCTCGAGTGTGGGCGATGATGCATTATTGTTATCTGGTTTTGCAACCGCACCTGATGCTGATGCTGCTGCTGCTGCTGCCGCTGTTGCTGCTCCTCCTGCTGCTGCTGTTGGTTTGCGCGCCGACATCCTCGAGCCGTCACTGGACAATAGTGCTGGTGACGCTGCTGTCGACGATGTCGACGCTCCTATTTTGACGCTTTCGTTTCGTTACGCTTCAGCATCAATTCCAGCTCCAGCTGCTTACGGCGTTCAACCCAAATATCGCAAATCTCTGGCGGCGGCACTTGTAGACACTTGAACACCTTGTGATTTGGTCCCATTTGTTGACTACCTGTAAAATATATATTAAAAAAACAAAAAAAAAACCGATTGCGGTTGGATTTGTGTTAGTTTTATTTTAAGCATAACAATAATTAATGCGGGTTTTTAATACATTTTCAATCGCAAATCCCACATTTACTAATACTATTTTGAACGCCTGCCTCAGCAGCACATTGACAATCACCTTTCTCCAACTCTCTTTGCTTCTTTACTGTTATCAGCCAGCATTTAATAAACAGGTTTAAAACGGGGGTCACACGATTTAAGTTTCAATTACATACTAGGTTCTCACACACCTTGGAAATTCAAAATGAGAACGCATTCGAACTTCTCCCTTAAACCCCCCAACGCCCCCCTGCCCTCCCCTAACATTTCCAAGGAATTTATACAATTGAGTTTTGAAAAATTAAGTTTTATGAAAAAACACGTTTTTAACTTTTGAAAATATAATTTCCCCAAAAACATGAAACAATTCGTTAAGTGTAAACCTTATGAAACCTAATAAATAAATTGAAACAATTCAAGTATATAAAGCCCGAGATAACCACACAGGTACAATGGATGTACGAAAATTCGAGTAAGCCCTCTCGAACCTAAAAGATTTTACAAATATCACGCATACGTCATGTGTTTGCCATGTCTAGCTGCAGAATATGCAAGGCAAAAGGGAAGAGCAAGGAACAGGAATAGGAGTCAAAAACGAATCTGCATCAACAGAGAAACGCAAACAAACAAACAAACAAACAACACACACACACACACACAAAGAAACAAACAAACACACACGCGTCCCGCTGTGACTGTCACTTGCACCCCGATAACGTCGTTGTTGCCCCATCCCTCGCCACAGGCAGCCAAAAAGCAAAACGAGTTTGAAAGCAACAGCAGCAACAGCAGCAGCCAACAACAACAACTACCGCAACAGCAGCAGCAGCAGCTGGGGCCGCCTAAAGAAACTACATTACTAGCTGTATGTGTGTGTGTGTGTGTGCGCTGAGAGAGGAGCAATGGCGTATAACGCCATTCAAATTGTGAGCGCACACAGCACACAGCAAATTCATAGGCAGTAGGCGAATTTGGAGCGTCGCTGCCAACTGCGACCGTTTCGGAGCGAGAGCACATGCGAATATTTACAGCAAAAAGAACAGGAAAAAAACAGACAGACAGACTGACTGACGTTCGCTCAGCCTGCTGCTGATCCTGTCACTTTATTGTTCATAGCAACGCAGCAGCAGCAGCGGCGGCGACGACGCGCGTGCGAGATGACAGGCGCCATTTTTTTGCGCTGCCAGCGACGACGGCGAGCGCATAGACTGACACTGACACAACAACGAAAGAGAAGAGTGAGTGAGAGCAACTAAATTGGTTGTAACCATTTTTTTTTTTTGGGAAATAAAATACATGCAGTTTGCGAACGCATGAAATTAAGCAGACAGAACTCGACCTTCGGCCAGTCAGTAGTCGTCTACGCGTTTTTTTATAAAGTTAAAAATGCAGCAGCAGCAGCAGTAGCACACAGGAGAAAATCTGTCTCCATTTCCCACTTCCACTTACACAAGAAAAAAGAGCACAAAACGGATTTAATGACACTAACACACACACACGCAAATAAACGCTGCTCACAATCGCACACACACACACACCAGTGCAAGCGGTGCGCTCTTCTCCGTTAAATGACAAGCCGAAGCCGCCACCACCCTCTGCAACGAAGGCGGTGGAAGTAGAAACACAAATGACAGCGACAACAAACAGCGAATAAAGGAAACAAAAGCGAAACACAAATAACACAAAATCAAAATGAAGTACACACATCAATTTATGCACAAAACACATAACATAAAAAAAGGAAATGGTAAAAATAAAATGGTATTGACACACACACACACACACACACTATATATATATATAAATGCATTAAAGGCTCCGAGTATGCAAAAAAAAAAAAAGGAAAAAGAAAAAAAAGCGAAACAGGAGGAAAATGAAAATAATTGATGCAGTTGTAAACACTTACAAGCACACGCGCACGTAGCAAAAGCAGCGGCCGCGGGACATTTGGTATTTTCTTTGCGTGCCTGCTGCTTTCTTTATTTTCCGCTTTGCTTGTCACTTGCCAAAAATTTACGACACTTACTTTCTATTGCGTTCAAATAAAACGACACCCGTTTACTCTTGTTTTAAATGTTGCTCCGTTTGATCAAATCTGGCTTCTAGTCGTGTGCTGCACACCAGCGTTGCCGCACGCAGGGATGTAGGGGTAAATATATCGATAGCAACAAAAGTATCGTGCCGAGCCCATCGATACCCACACAATTTGAGCGCAGCAGCGATTATTATGTTTCACGTCGGCCACAACAATTAGCCAACACAATTTGTTATTTGCAAATTCATCTAGCTCATACAATTGATAAAGCATAGTATAATTCGCATTCATTTGATAACACGAGATTCGACATACACTTCTGCACAACTGGATTGCCGCCCCCTAGATCAGATGTGCAACGAGTGGGTGGGGGGACTGGGCGGAGGGGGCGGTGGCGTTGAATGGCGCCGAATTTGAAAAAATATTTGCCGCTAACACATAAGCTGAGTTTCATACAACATACATTTTAAATATGCATTTATAAAGTATACGCTTTATAATAAATAAATAAAATAAATAACATTTGCTTTTATTCTTCATTTGCAAGTAAAATGAAATGTAAACAAATGATTTTCAGCAATTATACTTGTGTTCCAAACTTAATTTAACTCTTTTATTATTCAATGATTTCTGTTTGCACGATCCGAAAATACAAATAAATATTTTTCGCACATTAAAGTTCCCTCAATGTTTTAATAAATCCTTTCTCAAGGATTTGCCAAGTTAGAGAACACTTACAATTTGGTCACACTGAAAACATATTTTCAATTGAGTTTATTTCAAACACTGGATACAAGGACGAACTAGCCATATCCACCTAGTGGGTGGGCCAAAGGCACCATCAGGTGGCTGTGGTGACTTAGGCTGAGTTGCACCAACGCAATCACACACTTAACACTTTTAAGATTCCACCTGCCGCAAGAAGAGTCACAAACATAAAGCGAATAGCAGTAAGATTTTGTCTTTATTTTTTTTTTTAAATCGAGTCCATAAGCAATTATTATGTGCTTGCGCCGTTAATTTTGTTTATGTTGCATGTTTTGTTCAATGTTGTTGTTTGCACTGATTTATAATATTTTTTTTTTGCTGTCGAGTTTTCGAGTTTTCTTTTTAATTATGCATGGGAGCATTTTTGGTTGCTAATGATTTGCTATATACGCATACATGCAAATATAATATGAATGCATGTATGTACATGTACATAAACAGACTCGCACACACACATACACAAAACCACACATACACACTCGCAACTACACACACACACACATACACACACACAGAGAGAGAGACACACACACACACGCACACACAAAACAGTCACATAGCCACAACGACGATACTTACTTAATTCTCTTTTCTTTTTTTTTTGTATTTTTCAGAGTCGCCTTCGCATCATTTGCGAATTTTCCGCATTTATTGTTATTCAATTGTATCGAAATCAATTCAGAATTGAATTCAAAATTTCAAAGTCGTTTGTCGAAACGCGGTCAGTTTTAATATACAAATGTACAAATAAACTGCACAAGCCAAAGCAGAGAAAAACAAAAAAAAATAATAATAATAAAATAAAATGCAGAACCCGAACCGACAGAGTTGTGAACGCAAACACGGTACGAAGTGAAATAACAAGGCAAAATGGCAGCGTTAAGCATGCCAAAGAGAGCCACAGCGAGCAAGAGAACACGAGAGAGCGCGAGCGTCACAGCGGCGAAATATGTGTATTCGCCTCGCCGACTCTCAACTCGACTCGATACGACTCGTCTCGACTCGGCCACATGTGAGCGCCATATCCGAGGTACTTTTATGCCCTACCGCCAAACCAAAATTTGCATTAAAGGACCCATAGAAAACACAAGCAATTATGCGTTGTGTTTTTGCTTAATGTATTAAACAATTGTTTGCAGCTCGCACTTGAGCAACTTATTATCGATAAGCTATCGCCACAGAAGTTGTTACTAGCTGCTGAACAGCAGCAGCACACACACACACACTCACACACAACTCACGCAGCTTATATGCATAGATTGGTAGATGGATAGGGTGCGAGTAGGGTACACAAAAGTCGACCATGGTGCCGGCAAATTAACAATGCTGCTTACTTGTTTTGTATATTGTGCCTCTCGTTGCTGTTTTTTTTTTTTTTTTGGCTATTGCCTGCCAGGACAACAGCTAACAAATATATTTGCTTCGTCGTCGGCTGGGGGTAGCAATAAAACTGAAAACAAAACTAAAACTAAAGACTTGCGAAGAGCACTCACAATATTAGTATGCATGTACTTTGATTCGCCTGATGTGGCTGCTGATTTTTCGCTGTGCTTTTTCGTATGCAAATTCATTTATTCATATCGCTTTTGTCGTTGATTTTCTTCAAAAGTTGCTACTGCTGCTTTTGTCACCTCTTCTTTCTCTCTTTTGCGGCTCTTTCGTTGTTTTTGTTTCTTAGTCGGAAATGGTAGAGGAAATGGAAATGGATTTCTTTTCAAATATGGCGAAAATTCAAAAGTCCCGAACCGACTACATTAGGAATATGTTTGTTTGTTTTTTGTTTTCCTTCTTCTTTAAATTTTAAATTGAATGAAATCAATGCAAATTATTTGCTGATGTCAGCTTATCTCACTTTAATCTCGGCTTGTTTCTATTTATGTTTCTTTCTGTGTTAGGCAACGTTAACTGAAGTGGAACAAAAATCCTGCAATTGACAAAAGGGAGTCCCGTTTTCATTTTTTGTTGTGGCAAGTCACCTTTGTGTGTGTGTATGTGGGTGTATGTGGGTTAAGGGCCCAACTTAATCGCTATTTTAAACGCAAGCTGAGGGTGGGGGGAGAGGAAAAAAATAAATCAATAGGCTGCCTTGTCAAAAGTGTCAACTGCATGCAACAAAAACATATGTATCTATGCACATACGTGCGTTGCATGTAATATATATATATAAATAGGAAGGTTTGTTACACGTGGTGCAAAAATGCTTAATTAAAATGTGCTATCAACTGGGCCAAGGTCAAAAGGACACTGGCAATCAAGGACATTACGTACCCCGTATTAGCCTACTTTTCTGTTCTCTTTTACAACTGTTGCGTCTGATTAATACGTGCATATATATTGCGTACATATCTATGTACTGTAATCAAGTCAAGGACATTTGTTGGCAATAAAGGATGCAGCTTTGTGCGAGATCAATTTATTTGTTGTTTTTGCACTGTTGATCTTGATTTGAAATATGATTATGTAAATAGTAAAACAGAAAACAATGGCTGCCAAACATATCGATAAACTTGTTGCACTTATGCATTTTAATGTATGTATATATACGTATGTATATATACGTATGTATGTACATACATACGTCATGTTGAACATGCATACGTATGCATGTGTGTATGTGTATGTGTATGTGTGTATGTGTATGTGCGAGTTTAAGAAAAGTCGCCTTTTAATTGCTTTTTCTACAGGCTTTCCGCAGTACGCCCACTCGATTAATTTCACCTTTGTATGTTTGTACATACCTAAATGAGTACATATGTAGTGCATGTCTGTATGTATGCGTGTATGCACAATGTACAAACTTTGTGCGCTCCGTCAGCCACACTAACACACTCACACACAAGCACACAGACAGACACATACATACGAATATGTGTACATATTTATGTGGATGTGTGTGTGTGTGTGTGCAAGTGCTTAAGGCAATACAAAATGGGAAAACGCAATGGCCGACAACGCCACGCAGCTAACAGCCATGAATCTGAAGGCAAAGCAGAAGCGACAATATACATACAAGCACACATATGTACATACATGTACATACATACGAATATCAATGTGCAGGCATAATGCACAACAATAAACGGATGAAAGAATGAAAAGAAAACTTCCGGCAAAGCTCAAGCTCTTTTGCGAATTAGTGAAAAACACTCATACACACGCCCAGCATAAGAGAAACCAAACCCATATTTATGCATACAGTTGTTGTTGCTGTTTTTTGAAAACCCACGTGAATCAGAGAGCGAGAATCATTAAGAACACAAAAGAGATGCGAGAGAAGAGAGAGAGAGAGAGAGGGAAGAGCGAGAGTAATGTGATCGCGATTGCGAGATGTTTGCGGCGAATTCGGAGAGTTTTCATAAGCATTATTGTTGTTGGTTGATTTTCTTCAGTTTCGCCATGAGAAAAGCCAAATGCCTTTGTATTTTGTACCGCACACAGCCACATGCAAGCATTTTACATGCATATGTGTATACATGTTCATATGCACATATACACACATACATACATGCAATAAGCATGTGTGTACGAACTGTTTTCGGCTGACGTGCTGTTTCTTGCTCCATTTCTCTTCGTCTTCGTATTCGTCTTTTCGTTCGTACGTTCGTTCGTTCGTTCGTTTGTTCGTTCGTGCGACATGCCAGCGTTATTTGAACGCCATATTGGATTGTTGCTGAGCGCCATTGGCAATTTTCATTTGCGTTTTTATGATCCCAATTGCCTGGTTTAGCTGCATTACCAGCATTCATTCGAAGGCTCAGCATATGTGCCGTATGTTTTAAGGGAGAATAGTGGATATTGGGGCGCTGTATCTGCGAAAACTTCACGTGAAAATGTTGGCCATTTACGTTTGTTGTTAGTTGTCATAGTTAAGCGTTGCCAGAAAGTTGAATAACAGACTGGCAGCACTGTCAGCATTGTCAGCTGTTGTTGTCACTCAACACACACACACACACACACTAAGGAACAATTTTGATTCAATGCCGGCAAAGGAAAATAAAAATTAAAATTGAATAATACAATATGATAAGGAAAGGAATTTTATTGCACTTGCTGCTTGCCTTCATATATTGCTGCAACGCTGAGCATGTAAGTAAAGTGACATAGAGTGACTTTTATTATTATTACTGTTATTGTTGCTGTTTTATTTGTTTCTTAAAGGAGACTTCAGTGCTGCCGGAGTCTTTTGTGGACGCCGCCCAACGCTCAACACATACGAATAACTGGGCGGTGCTGGTGGATGCGTCACGCTTCTGGTTCAACTATCGTCATGTGGCCAATGTGCTATCCATTTACCGTTCGGTGAAGCGCCTGGGTATACCCGACTCCCAGATAATCCTGATGATCGCCGATGATATGGCGTGCAATGCACGGAATCCGCGGCCTGGTCAGGTGTACAACAATGCCAATCAGCATATCAATGTGTATGGGGATGATGTGGAGGTGGACTACCGTGGCTATGAGGTGACCGTGGAGAATTTCGTTCGTTTGCTAACGGGTCGCACACAAAATGGAACCGCACGATCCAAGAAGCTGCTATCCGATGCCGGCAGCAATGTGCTCATCTATTTGACGGGACATGGCGGCGATGGTTTCCTCAAATTCCAAGACTCCGAGGAGATAACCAGCCAGGAGCTCGCTGATGGCATACAGCAAATGTGGGAAAAAAACGGTAAGGTCTAAAGAAGATTTTAATGGGGATTTTTCTTAAGAAAATTGTGGAAAACTTTTAGTTGCATATGTATCCCATTTGGTTTGCTAATCTAAAAATATAATCATTAAGTTTTTATTGTCAAAGCATAAAGCATTTAAATAATTATTAACTAATCTTTCTATGTGTCCAATTTTGCAGTTACAACGAGCTCTTTTTCATGGTGGATACATGCCAGGCGGCATCGCTTTATGAGAAGTTCACATCGCCCAATGTTTTGGCCGTGGCTAGCAGCCTGGTGGGCGAGGATTCTCTATCCGTAAGTGACATTTCGCTCCAAATCCCTGTAAGACACTTATTAACCTCTATATATACATATATATATATATATGGATTTGACAGCATCATGTTGATCCCTCGATTGGGGTTTATATGATCGATCGGTATACTTATTATGCGCTCGAGTTTCTCGAGAAAGTGCAACCGTTTAGCAAGCGAACAATTGGCGAATTCGTAAGTTTTTACAAAATTTGTCTTATAATATATATGTAGATCTATATTTATTTGTATATTTGTATGCCTTGCAGTTGCAAGTGTGCCCGAAGCGTGTCTGCATCTCAACGGTGGGCGTGCGCAAGGATCTATATAGACGGGATCCGCACAAGGTGCCCATCACCGACTTCTTTGGTGCCATTCGACCCACACGCGTCTCCACCGATCGCATCAATGTCACCCTGGCAAAGGAACAGTATGTTATTTAGAATTCGTTACATTTTCGTTTATTTGTAGTTATAATTTTGCTTATATAACAATTGTAACTTAAATACTGAGAAATAAGCAAGGAACAACGCAACGAAAAGGAATGGATGCATCTTGGATGTTTCTACCTTATAAGTAAATACGAAATATGGAACACTTGGAAATCTTCTTGTTGCACAAGCGGCAGTTGTGTTTTGCCTCGGCGCATCGACGACAGCACACTGTCCAAGCAAACCGGACACATGTAAGGATCCTCGACACTGGTGTTCCGGTTATCCACCTTCCGGCGACCGGAAGCTTCTGATGTGCATAGGTAAATTATGACATGCGGCACCATCGAACTGGCAGATCTTGGAGACCTCTCTTGGGGCAGATCAGACAGATCAACAAGTGGACTGCTGGTTTGAATAATGATGAGTCACCCAGTCACTAAATGTGATGCCGTTGGCAATTATAATAATTCAAATTTTGGGATATTGGAGCTGTCGCCTGAGTTATCACTGAATCGCGACGGCGTAAGATCGTCTATAATTGATGCATCATTGGACATTTGTTGTTCTTTTATGGAAACAGTTTTTACTTTTTTAAAAGTCATCTATTAAACTTAAATTTTAGGTATAATTTAAAATACTTCGAAAACTAGCTCAATTTTTAACCAAATTTATACACAGTTAGACTATAAGTCGAGAGGCTTAAGTTAAGTTCGACAAAATGTAGCATAGAAGTAACGTTATGCATATTTCGTGAATTTATATCAGCTTTGACTACTACTAAGACTACTATACTATATTTCAGGCATATCATATCATATATTCTTTAATCCTTTATTTACAGGGACTTTATCAATGAGGTGTCCCATGTTCAACAAAAGAAACAATTTACGATCGTAATGGAACCGCAGTTTACAACCAAATTCTTAGATTAATCAAAAGTGATTCCAGCCTGTGGTGAGGTGCTGGAATTTAAATGAGTTCAAATCTTATACACATTTCATGTGATAATATTAAATACATTTCATTCCAGTATTTAAAATTACTTTTATTATTATTACTACATGTAAATAAAGAGTTTTTTATTTATGGCTGTTGAAAGTTTTAGTTTAATCGAATTTTCGGCTTAGTTTTGACAGAAATATGGTAGAGCTGAGAAATACCTAACCTACATTGGAAGTAAAGTTTTGGAATTTTCAAATATGATACGATAAGTCTCAAAGTTATCGATAGTCGAAGACTTTACGACAATCTTATTTCATTTATTTCATGTTTGAAATAACGCATTTAAAAAATGTATTTTGTATGCAAATAAAATTAGTTCGACTGCCAAGAAATAGTCAAATTCTTAATTCAATCAGTCTTCATCTTCAAATATTTGAAGTATTAGCTCAAAGCGCATGAAAGTGATGTATCGCACTATTATCGATGGACATCGAAAGGAAGAAAGCCGAACATCGATAGTCGAGTCGATAGGTAATTGGAAAACAACCCAACACTGTTCAGTCGCTGGGAGCACTTTAGAGTAGGCAAAGGCGACTTAATTGCAATTATAGACTGTGCGGTGTAAAGAAAGTGCGCGTATCTAGAATATTTAATCAAATAACTCTGCATACAAATTTATCCATGCGTACAACTAACTACTCGACGTATGTGCACCACAAACACAATTTAAGCCCCACCACTTGAATTGAACGCAAAAGTAAGCAATCAAATCAAAAAAAAAAACGAAAATAAAGAGAAAAAAAAGCCAAAATGTTTATATTACTGTTAATGCTGTGTGTCAATAAACAGCGCCCGGCTCTAGTTTTATACATATCTCGCTCAGTTCGCGCACATTTAACACTCGTTCAATGCCTAAATACCCAAAATGAGCTGCTAAATAATTTTTGGTTTTTCTGGTGCAGCTTTTGTTTTTCTCATTTTCTTTAACACACACAACACAACACACGCACACATACTTTCCAATCCGTTGCCAGACTTGGGTGCTCTGTGCAAAATTGCTGGCTCTTCCATACAAACATAAGTATCTATTTAATGTATGTATGCAGACATTTATGTGTGTGTGTGTGTCTGTGTTTATGTGTGTAGCTGAAAAGTTCTTGCAGCTTGTAAAAATCGATAATATGCACAGCGCAGCGTCTCTTGTTTATTTTATGCTTCGTCTGCAATTTGCAGTCACCCTCCCCCTTCTTCCTTGCCGTGCGCCGCTGTGCACCCTTAAAATTTACATACACACCAGCAAAAATATGGGGAAAAAATGTTATTTAAGCTGAGCTCTCAATTTGACACTTGTCCAACTCACTTTGCCCCCCCCCCCACAACCTCTCTTTTTCTCTCTCCATTCCTTTCACGCTTACACTTGTCTGCCTGCTGCGATCCTGCTTACTCTCGATCATTAACCGCTAGCGAAATAGAGAGAAGCGAACAAAACAAAACAAAACGAACGAAATTAAAAGTAAATCACTTGCATTTTTGATCTTCATATTTTTAGCATATTCTTCATTTACGTGTGCGAGTGTGCGTGTGTACGTGTGTACGTGTATATGTGCTTCTTTTGTTTCTTACACAATGAACAAATATTGAGGTTTCTTTCTTTTTTTTTTTTAAAGAAAACAGTTAATCCAATTAACAAAAATATAAAAAAAGGGTGAATAAGAAACGTTCAAGTCGACTTTTGCATGCCCTGCAATGGGAATATTGCTCAACTTGAATTGTCTTCGATCATAATACTGAATTCAATCTATAAGAAAATAACAGTAAAATATATAAATAAAAAAACGAAATTAATGATTTTAATGATTATAGTTTGTACAATCAATTATTTTTTAAAAACTCGGCAATTTAGAGGATTGATTGATATATTGAGCCAAATAAATATGTATTTTTTCTTAGATTACATTTTAAGGCAAAATTACCAATTAATATTTTTCTCTTCGATTTTTATAAAAATTCATGATTATAAAACGGTATTACAGAGTTTTGTCTTTAAATCAGAATTTCCTTCATTATAATTTAACATTAATGTGATGATTTCCATATGGAGACCTCCAGAAGCAGAGTATCCGGTAGTTAGCTATGAAAAATGCTTTTTTCGACCCGCACCCCCAATTTGGGGGTTTGGGGGGCTTATGTGTGGTCGGTCGGTAGTAGTTGGTATTTGGTTAAAGCTACGTGTGTCAGTCAGTCTCTTTGCTAACGCGTTTGGGTTAAGACGTCAGTTGGTTGTAGTGGTTCGGTTGAGCATTGATTGGTACATGCCACATGCCACATAATTAATGCCGAATGCAATTTGCAATTGCAGCCGCTACACAGTTAGCCAAAAATGTCTTCCGAAGCCCAAAAGCAGCGTTCCCCATTGCATTTAACAGCGGATGCTGGAATTTTAGCTGTGGCTGCAACTGGCGCTGGAACTGGAACTGCAGCTGGAGCGGGAGCTGAGTGTGGTGGTGGTTCACCGGCAACGACACCGTTGGGCAGCAGTGCTGGATTCCTGCCGGATATGCCGCAGTGGAAAAAGGATTTGATACAGCGACGCAAAACAAATGTGGCACGAACGAATGCAGCGACAGTCAATGCCACATCCCCCACCAGCGCCACCTCCCCCAGCTCCCTGTCATCGCCAACAATAACAACAACAACAACAACAAAATCAGCAACAACGTCCATGGCAGCTGATAGCAGCAGCAGCAGCAGTTGTCTGGCTTTCACTGAACCTGCAGGTAAAACCTAACCAAAGCAAGCAGAAGAAGACAACATTTGATTTATTCCACAATTATTATTTATTTATTCTTCGACTATTATTATTATGTGCATGATTTTGGGTAGAATTTTTTGTGTTTTAATTTTGAAATACAACTTGATAAGTGAACGTTTTGCTGATTTCAATCGATAAACCGATATGAGTAACACGAAGAGGGGACAACATTGGTATTCGTATTGGATTCCAATCAGAACAAGTAACCAAATGTCTGTATGTAAGTAGACAGCGAGAGAGAGAGAGTGTGTGTGTGTGTGTGTGTGAGAGAGAGAGAGAGATGGGTATCGATATCGATTCATGAAATTGATTCGCATATGCAAACAACTTGAAAAGGAAAGAAACATGTGTTAGTTGCAGCTGATTGACGACTTCTAATTAGTCAAGTTAATAGCTAAACAGCTTGCAATAAGCAAACAACAAATTATGTCCGTTGACAGCTGTTTGCTTGTTTGTTTGTTTACAGTTACAGTTAGTTCAATGAGTAATGCCAATCGCCTATCGATGAGAACTGAGAACTGCTTTGTTTTCAGCTATTGCTCTGCTCCTATCAAATGTTATCAATAGTTAATTGAACAGGAAATTCAATGTCATGCCCAATGCCATAAATATATTATATATCTATATATATGTGCCCTGTTTTTTCGTCGCAGCTGAAAGAACAAAAGACACAGACTATTTTCACCGCTTAAGCATTTCGCACTGTTTTGTGCGTATATATATATTTTTTTTTGTGTGTCTTATTTGTATATATGTATATATATATGTATAAATATATACGCCAAAACTTTTATTTGCAGATTCAGGTGCGACTGATGCCAGCGCAACCGCAACAATAACTAGTCAACAACAACAACAGCAGCATGTGAAACGAAATGTAAGCCAAACACAACAACAGCAAGCGGCGGCATTTAAGACTTCACCAACAGAGGAAAAGTCTGAGAAATGTTTTATTGAAGCTGGAGGTCATCAGACGCTTCTGGCAACAACAGCAACAGCCCAAAGTACACAGCAAGGCAAAGACTTAGCCACCACGGCCTTTTCAACAGAAACAGCAGCAGCAGCAGCAAAAGCAACAGCAGCAGCAGCAACAACCACAACAACTGCTGGCAATGCACCAATACCAAAGCAGCGATCAAGTTTATTTAACACAAGAAGTCAATCAACTGGCAAGGAGCAAGAGATTCTAAATTTGGATACCAGAGAGAAAGAGCGTGAGAGAGAGAGCTTGAGCGTGAGCGTGAGCGTGAGAGAACGAACGTGCGGAGAGCGTGACGTTGAGTTAAATAGCGGCGCAATGGCCATGGTGAATTTGAGTGTGCGCTCTCGCGCCAGTGGTGAAGTTGAAACTGGCACAGCGACAGCGCCGACAACAACAACTGGAGCATTAACAGCGACAGGCGGCGGCGCAAATGTGAAACAAACGACGACTGCGTCGTCGTCGTCAGCAAATCAGTTGCAAACGAAATGCAAACAGGGCCAGAGGGCCACTGCTGATGCAGCGCTAATTCAACACGCAAACCCAAAACCAACAATATTAACGAATATTGATAAAAATTCCAAATCGAAAATATCTGATAAATTGCAAAGCAACAAGTTTATTATAAATCAACAACAACAGCAGCAACAACAACAACAACAACAACAATTTGAACGCCAAACGGCCAACGCGTCGCCCACAAAAGTAGCGGTAAAATCGACAATGGTCGCCATGAAAGAAATGAAAAAGACAACAACAAACACACAAAATGGCCAACATCGCCATCATCATCATCATCCTCATCAACATCATCATCATCTGCAAACGAAGAGCGAACAACAACAACAACAGTTAAACGTTGACGCTGACGTCGACGTCAGCGGCGTCGCCCAGGAGGATCTCAGCTATGGCCCTGGAATTGTATCAAAGCTGCGCTGCCGCTACCTAAATCTGGCGCTGCGCTGCGAAACGCCCAGTCAGCTTTTGAGCCAAAAGCAGCAGCGACTTCGTCGTTCCACCAGCCTAAATACGCTGCTCGATCGCAACGATGATGACGATGACGATGTTGACGCTGACGTCGACGGCGACGCTGCAGTCCCAATTCCAATTGCAATTCCAGTTGCAGTTCCAATTGCGGCAACAATTCGCGCTGCGACTGCAACACCACCGCCAATAGCAAGCGGCAAGCCGGCATCAATAGCCACCACGGGCAGTGGTTACATCAAAAGCGTGCAGCAGCAGCAACAGCAGCAGCAAACCCAAAATTCGACGCAGCCGCAGCAGCACTCGTCTGCGCCGTCTAACGGTACTGCAATGCTGCGTGCGCGCCATTTTAAGCGTGGCAATGAGGTTATGAAACGCGCCCGCTCCGTCGAAGCGCTGCTCTGCGAAAAATCACCCTGGAATACCCAAAGTCAACGCGCCCACAGCTATCAAGCAGCGACTGCAACTACTGCAACAGTCAACGCAGCTAGCAGCAGCAGCAACAACAGCAGCAGCAGCAACGCTGTCGCTGCCTCTGTCAGCATTGAGGATAAAATTAGTAATGCACGTGAACGCCTGCATAGCGGCACTGATGCCACGCCCCCCAAGCGTCTAACCTCCATAATCGATGACACAGAACGCCCACCGCCCGATTTGGTGAAGCAAACACTGAAAATGTTTGAGGCAAGCGCCAATCGGCGACCGCGCATAGCGCAGCGGAGCAACGGCATTGGCGGCGTTGCCAGCAAGGTTGCCAACTACAAATCGATCATCAAGGAGCAAAAGCCAATTAACACTAACTGTAACACTAACAGCAGCACTAACAGTAAAAGAGAACAACAACAACAACAACAGCAGCAGCAACAACAACAGCAGCAGCAGCAGCCACCAGGCTTTGCTGCGTCGACGCCTAAGCAGCAGACGCGTTTATTGAATTCCAATTCGCATGTTCCAGACATAATACCCCGTCAGCTGGTGGATGTTGGCGCTGCTGCACATTCCATTCCGTTTGATTCGCCAGTGACGAATCTTGGCAAAATGCTGGAACTCATGCAGCTGGTGGAATCGCCAACAGTTGACGCCGCCGTTGTGGTGGGTGGTGAAAACAGTCAGCGCTGCTTAGTCAGCAGCAGCAGCGATAAACGATCGCAAGTCGAAAACGAAAAAGAAGAAGAAAACAACGATGACAACAACGACAACAACGATGGCGACGACGACAACGTCGAAGGCGACGACAACGGCGACGAAGGCAATGACGTCGACGGCAGCGGCGCTGTTTGCAATGGCGATAAATTGGGTGCGGCAGGCGGCGATAAGTTAAAAGCGCTCGCAGCGCAGCCGCCGCCGCCATACGATGAGGCAGCAGCAGCGGCGGCGGCGGCAGTAGCAGGAGGCGTCGGCGTCAGCGGCGTAGTCCAGCAGCGTTCATTTGTTGCCGCCCTGCAAGAGAACGCGCACGTTTCCAGCAACAGCAGCAGCATCAATTCCAGCAGTCGTAAACAAATTGGTGTCATCAGGCCGCTACTGAATAATTCCAATAATTCTAGTTGTGGAACGCCGCTTACCAGTCGCGAAATTGAAAAGAATCGCATTAATGAAATGAAAAAATCAACAGCATTGGCCGCCGATGCGGCTGCTGCTGCGGCAGTTGCTGCCACCACAACCACAACTACCAGTGGCACTAGTCTCGACACCGTGATAAACACCAACAATAAGAATGTTAGCGAAACGGATGCAGCATCATCAGTAGCAGCAGCGGCAACAAACGCTGGAATTTCGCCAATTTGGCCGTTGCGCAAGAGACGACAACCGACAACAGGTGGCGCCAGCAGCAGCAGCATCAACAGCAGCAGCAGCAGCTTCATTGGCAACAACATTTCCAATTCCAGCATCAGTTCAATGCATACGGACAACAACACTTCGATGGTGTTCAACTTCTCCAAGAGCAGCAAGGAGGTGCCCGATTATATTGAAAGCGATGGTGTGATCTACAGACGGAAACGGGAATTGCCAAAGGTGAGTTTTGACTTGTGCACACAATCTACTAATCCACCCCCCAACTTATCACCCACCCACCTCCCCCCACCCTTTATTTCCCATGGCCCGCTGTTTTTTTTTATTCTCAAGTCTTATCAGACAGCAGCAATCGGAATGTGTGGCGCCGTTGCGCATTATTCATGCTTATATTCTGTATGAATTTGTATGTTTCTTTTTCAAATCCCCCCTCACACACACGCACACACACACACACACTCTCACACTCATTTTGCTTTTGCTTTTTCATTGTCATATAAACAAATAGGAAATAAGAGAGAGAGAGAGAGAGCGAGTAAGTGCACATTTGTGAAAAGAGCTCAACAAAAACAAGAAAATAAAAATGAAAAGCAGTAAATAATCAGCCAGGAATCCTTACGCCTCTAAATAACTGAATTTACTAATTTTTTAAAAAATTTTTTTGCAATTGTGTGTGTGTTATGCGTAACGCTGAAGCGCAGCTCTCCCGAATGACCTTCTAAATATTGCCATGCAATTAAAATGAGCAACAATTTCAAGCTTGACTTGCTCATGGTAAACACCCAAATCGATCAATGCAAAATTATGCAAATCATTTAAGGCTAAGGATGTGTAAATGTGTGTATGTGTATTATTTGCATATATGCGTATGTATTGCCAGTGTTGGATTTGGATGCACTGCGATTGGCAAATTCTTCCTCATTTTTCATTATGGCAAAGTTCCTACGATTGCGATTGCATTGCGAAAACCAGTTCTCATACATATGTATATGTGTGTGTGTGTACATAGCATGTATACATATTACGATATTTTCTCTGCTTGTTCTTTTTTGCTTCCTGCTGCTACATATGCCTGTACATGCACACATACATACTTACATAAATACATACACACATACATACATACATACATACATTCATACATACATACATACATGCATGCATGCATAGGGTAAAGCAGACAAATATATATTATGACTTACGCCGGGAGGAGGAGAGCGGCGATTGAAGCTGTGGTGAGTTCTGGTTTGTTGTTGTTGTCACTGGCAATGGGTAACAAGCCACCATCCATTTGGCTGCACAGCTGTTTTGTATAAAGAGAGTCAGTGTTGAATAAAAAGCGTTGATCTCTCTCGCTCTCGCTGTCTCTCGCTTTCGCTCGTTATTCTGTTGCGTGCAAGCCATGCGACTACTCGCTCTGTCGCCCTCACACACTCTTGCTTGTTAAACCCGTTTTAGTGCTTTTTTTTGTTGATTTTTTTTTTGTTGCTTTTGTGTGCCGCTCTCCGGCACTGAACTCAATTTTGTCAATTCTTTTTCGACGTTCAATTCTGTTGGCTTTTGCTTTATGCCTTATGTTGTTCTTGTTGGTCTCTTTATATATGTATATACATATGCATATATATGTATATATATATATATATGTATATGTATGTACATGTAAATATGTACATAAGTATGTATTTATTTCTTTTATCTCTGCCTGAAGCTTATTATCTCTTGTTGTTCCACACACACACACATATATATACATATATGCATACATGCATATACCGTTCTGCGTCTGATATGGCGAGAAATGGGACAGCTGTGATTCAGAGCGACCTCGAAATAACCACCCCAGTCACCCTCCCCACCCCCTGCCCAATTCCTTCTCCTTGGTAATTTTTCTTATAAGAAATTTGAATGAATCAGTCTCGCTGGTTCATTTGTTCATTCGCTGGTTCGTTTTCACTTTTCCCGTTTAACCATTTTTTTTCACTTTTTTTTTGTTGTGCAGCCAAATGAGCCGGGTTTCGTGTTGCTGGGCGACCTTTCGGTGGAGACATCGACAGACACCGACTACGATGACTACTCAATGTGCCCGCCCTCACCATGCGACGTGGAGTTCGAGAACGCCAATATTGTGATCGATGGCAAGTCCAGCATACGACAGAAACCCAAAGATTCATCGGTGAGTATTCTTATTTACATTCTGGTTTTATCTTATTGGGGAATATCTTGTAAGCACATCTTAAGACTGCTGTCGATGGATTAATTAACATCTTGATCAGATTTGATTCGCTGTTGGGGTAATCTTCATCACAGATCTATCCATCTAACCAATACTTTGGACAACTTCTGGTAGTAGTCGTGGGTTAGATCATAATCAAATGAGTGCCAATAAAATTAGCAAACATATCACTATTTTCAGAGCACATATCCACTGAAAATCGAAACTGACTAGTGCAAACCTTTTTTCATTTCCATTTTCATTTGTTGTTTGCCCTGAAAATACCGTAATGCGGAAATGAACGAATGAATGTGAATACCAGGAACTCGCAGCTGCTCCGTATGACTAACTAAATTTCATTTATCTCACACACACACACACATATAGTATCAATTTTACTGTAGTACGTATAACTAGAACGAACCCATGACTAATGTCGCACAGGAATCAGAAATCAGATATTAGAAATTCTTGCCCGCAGCAGATTGTGTGGGTTCTTTTTTCTTTTGGTGTACTTTTTTTGTTTTTTTTTTTGTATATTTTTGTTTGAAAAGGATAAGATAAGATTAGTTGTTGAATATAGTAGTGGTGTGCTTGTGTGTGCAGGGAGGACGGGGGCAGGGGTTATACATATATATATATATATGTTACAAATTGATTGTTAGCAGCGCTTGGCGGCGACTTTTTGAACATTCGAAGAATTTTGTGGCATTTTAACAAGCAAACAAAACGCGGCTCTTATCGATTCAACAAGATATCAATTCTGTATTCAATGCTGCTGCTATGCTTGACCAATTTGAAGCAACCATTTGAACTACATAATTCTCTCTCTATATATTAATAAGCGGAGAATTGAGATTTCTTCAAATGCAACGATTATCGTAGCAGAAAACAAAATGTTAATATACCAACAGCTATTGTTAACGGGGTATATCCGCTAGTAATTGTTTTTTTTGTTTGTTTTTGGACGGTCTCTTTGGGTATTTAATTGCTGTCGCAACATATTGGCCCACATTTCACTTTTAGGCAGCATTAAAAATTGCTGCTGCGAAAAAAAAAAAGTTGTGAAAATAAAACTGATGCGAAACAATTAACGGCAATTATTTCACTACTCCGCAGGGTCAGAATTTCATTTGTTTTTTTGTGTTTTTTTTTTGTCGTCTTTTGTATTTTTGCTTTTGTTACATTTTTGCTGCGCGCTTGAATTAAGGGCAGAAAGAAGCGAATGATTATTTGTTTCTTGAGCTCCACTTTCATTTACCTTTCTTGTTGTTGTTGCTCTCTCTCTCTCTCTCTCTTTCGAAGAGAGCAGAAGAGCAAGAAGAAGCATTCGCGTAATCTGCGTAGATTAAACAGTTCTGGTTTAACATGCTGTTAATCAGCTGTACAGGGTATGCCCAGAGTCGATAATGTTTGCTCTTTTACGAGTTTGTTTGTTGTTTTTTTGTTTTGTTTTTGTGTTAGTTAATTTCCTTTTGCGTTATCTTATTACTTATTTATTTATTTATGCCGTCGCTATTTATCAAAATGCATTAGAAGTGGCTTAAGTAGGGGTTTTGTAGTTATTTTTTCATTTTTTTTTTCGGGTGCGTTTCATCAATGTGACAGATATCGGCATGTATTTTATTGTTTTTGTTCTTGTTCTTTTCCACAGTTCCGCGTACAATTTAACGATACATTAACGTCAACGTTCGAATATCCCTCCGAGGCATCGCAGACACCCAACAACGTTGACGACCCACCGTATGCCGATCCCTATGGCAATGTTAATAAACATCATCAGCTGCTCTACGAGGAGCATCTCATGCTGCAACACCAACAACAACAGCAGCAACAACAACAACAGCAGCAGCAGCAACATCATCATCATGTGACAGTTGATGAGATAATTGAGCTTCCAACATCGACGTCGACGTCGACATCAACAGCAGCAGCAGCGGCGTCGCATAAAGCGTCAGCAACTAGCGGAATGCTGGGAAATTTACCGTTAGGTAAGTGTGGCAACCTTGCCTTTGCATGTTTTTTTTTGTTTTCTTTTTTTGTTGTTTTTTTATTTGCCGTTCTTTTTGCCTGCCACACAGCCAGCCTCTCTTCTTTCTTCTTCACTCTGTCTTTCTCTCAATCTCTCTCTCTATCTCGGTCTGTGCCTGTCTTGATCTCTGTCTTCTGTCTTTGTTCTACATTCAATAATGTGCTTAATATTTGTTGTTGTTGTGTAGTGCTCTGCTCTTGAGTTTTTAAACAAACACTTATTAGCGCCATCTGTGCGGGGGACTTAGAGATCAATCCCCATTATCACACACACACACGCACACTTATTTCACTTACTCACACACACACATAGACTCTCCAATTGGAATAGCATGCGCTGCAGGAATACGAATCTCTGCAGTCTACAGAAAATGTAACTGTTACACTTAACGTCAATAAAACATGAACACAACACACAACACACACACACACATATAAAATAGATAACTGCAAATTGCATGCCCAGCAGCATAGTGTTGCCAGAGAATATTTCCACAGATTACCGAAGTCATATATATATATATATATATATGTTCAATATATGTTGAAAATATAATCCAATTGCATATTGTATGCCTTGCAGTGTTGCCAGATCATCGATAACAAGTAACATAATCAAGCAAACAGCAATACACGCACACATACACACACACATACACGCACACACACACATACGCATATCAAAAACGAATCAATTGCATATTGCATGCACAGAGTTGCCAGAGAATAACAATATCTGCTGCACTTTACAGAGAACGCCACTGTTACAGTTAACATAGCGATTAAGCACAGCGCCAATGTTGTCGATGTTGCCGCTGCTAATGCCACAGCCACAGCCACTGCCTCAGCCACTGACACTGACAGTGCCACTGCCAATGCCACTGCCACAACCAGTGCCACAATTATTCCGGCCGTCTCCGTCTCTGTCTTGAATCCAACAACCAAAACTAGGGGCAGGAACGACTGCTGCTGCTGCTGCCGCTTCTGCTGCAGCTGCTGGCCAATGCTGCAGCAGTACTGGCAATTAGCGTTGCCACCTGGCAAACAGCTGGTGAAAAGCTTTCGCAACTTAATTCAGCTCATCAGGTGGGTACAGGATGTGTACTCAAGCAGTCAGCCAGTCAGCCAGCAACCGCCCCACACCAAAGCTCACCCCCAAAACCGCCACCCCCTCGCCGCTGCCCCACTCAAACTATATTATAATGCTATCTAAAGCTCCGGCCCTGACCTATGTGACCCACAACCTTTGCCACTTGCCACCTGTGTCCACCCAAAATACGCACCGCTGTCCGGCTTTCAATTAAGCATCATGCATATTTGCAGATTACCCAAGTTTAGGGAGGGGTATTATTTTGCAACAACAACAACAACGACAACAGCAACAACAGCAGCCTCAACTGGAAGCCCAACAAGAGCAGCAGCAACCACAACAGCAGCAGCAGAAGCAGAAGCAAGCACAGCTGAAGCCGCTCCAACTGCTCCTACCCGACGCAGCTGCTCCAAGTCAACGTCGTAGACCGTCGGTTCTATTGAAGCCGCAATATGCCTGTTTCTTGCAACACGATAATAATGATGATGCCCTCCCGCTGCTGCAGCCAAAGCCACGGCAATCGCATCCACCAGCCAAGCGCAAAGCTGCATCCTTCTCGTATTCCAAGCAATCTCAACAGCAACATGAACAGCATCTGAGTAAATATCAAACACCAGCAACAACAACACCAACAACCGTTACAATAACAACAACAACAACAACAGCCTGCAGCAACAGGATGAACATTGTTGGCATTGGCTCGTTGAGTCGCCGTCGCGCCAGTCTGCCCATAGCCACCCATTTGTCGACCACGTCGTCGTCGCTAGCGCTACCCAACGCATCCACAGCACTGCTGCAGGCACGCATTCCAGGCAACACGCTCTACTATGTCTAATGCGAAACCATATCAAAAACAAAATACACACACACAACCAGAATCAGAATCGGAACCGTCGCGGATCCGCTCCAAGCTTCAGAGAAACTCCACCAAAAAGAACTGCTTGAAACTCTTGCATATTCCTGTCTCGCAACGAAACGTAGGCAATAAGACAAATAAGCTTTTTTTGAGCGTACTTGGTATACCCCTCGTATACCTTCTGGTTCCTGGCTTAGTATGTTACTCGCTATTGGTACAGGCCCCAGATTCTGCTCCCGTATACCCCACTACCCACCCAAACTCACACATACTGCCAGCGAGCCGCTCGTTTGCCGTTACTCGTTAACTACCTACTACTCGTTACTTGATACTCGTTGCTCGCTATGTTACAGCACTTATACACTACTAGCCAATCCCCTTAAACCCCTGGGACTCCACTCACTAGCTACAACACTCGTTACTCATTACTCGCCATTGGTGTTGACTCTCATCTCATCCCGCCTGAAACTTACATACTGCCAGCGAGCTCTCTCTCGCTACTCGTTACTTGATATTCGTTAATCGGTACTCGCTTTGGTACAGGCCTGGTAAACAGACTCCCATATATCCACTTAACGAGCCAACACCTTTGAGCAGCCTACTCGTTACCCATTATCCGTTACTCGCTACTCATAACTCGCTACAGGTACATGTCTCTCTCTCTCCCCCACTCTCTCTGTTTATGAATTGGATTTGAAAGTAGTTGCAGTGTTGCAACTCGTGTAAATACTCCACAATTAAACCACACGTTATTCATTCATTCAATTAATTCATTCGTTTATTTTTGTACTCGCAATTTGGCAACGATCTGGCAACACTGAATCATTTGATGCCATAAGGCTGCTCCTCAAGTATTTAATACAATTAAGCTACATTTCAAATGTTAATTTGCGTGTTCGTGCTCGGCTTTGTGTAGACTAAATTTTTTGTTTTATTTTTTTGTTGTTTTTTTTTGTTTTTGGAAAGTATAATTTATGTATTTATTAACCTTAGCGTTGCACGTTTCGTATTGTATTCGGTTAAAGTCTTCTTCCATGTATAACTAACTGTTGCTCTTCTTCTAAGCTATCTTAAAATAAACACTTTCACCTTCACTTTATATGTATATGTATTTAACTATCTATATATATATATAAATATATATATATGCATACTATAAGTAATTCAACTAAATGCGATTTTCATTTAAACTTTTGTATTCTTGTTTTCTCCACCTTTTTGTTTTCTTTCTTGTGTTTTTACTAATTTCTTTTGCAGATATTATTTAAAATCTAATAAAAGACAAATCTAAGCAAAATACTTTGAAATAATATCTATATAATAAATACAATCTATAACCATAATATCATAATATACATATATATATATGTATATATATATATATGTATAATGAAACCCAAAAGAAAATCCAAAACTAAACTGAAAAGGCAAACAAGAACAAGAGCTCGCTATCTCTCTCTCTCACTCGGCCTGAAGCTGATGAAGGAGGCAACTCTAACCACCATCACCAAATCTATATAGTATATAGTATATGCACCGCTGCTGTTCGTTGACAACACTGTTCAATACTTTCGGTGTTGGTTAGCAACACTGCTGAAGCCTAACAATATCCAAAAACCAAAACTAATCGCCAATTCATATTAATTTCTAAGGTAACTAACCCCCCACCAATCCCAATTAGAAACACACACTCATACACACACACACACACACACACAGGCTGCCATTTGTGTAGTACAAATTGTACCAATATTGTACAATTTATTTATTCACCTCTTTTTTCTGGTCGATTTCTTGCTTGAAATTTGAGTATTTTGAATTTTATGTAACCATCACCTGAATATCGAAAGATACTTAATCTATATTTATACTTATGCATTATATTTCTACGTGGAATTCAACTAACATTAAAATCGTGCTTTCTCGTTGAATTTTTATTTTTTTTTGTACATTTTGGTGAAAAAAAAGAAGAATTGAAAGGTTCCATTTGGCCAACTGTCCACACACAAAATACACACACACAAATAATTCCCACCGCCAATATGCATATTTCAAGCACATTTTTTCAATAACACTGTTCAGATTCGAAATTTGAATTGGATTTTATTGTTTTTCCAAAATTCTTGTACTAACCCACAAATGAAGCAAAGTCATCAAAAAAATTACAATTGATTTACAAAATACTCTAATTGCAATTCTTATCTCTGCTCTCGCCCCACTCAATTGCAGGCTCAACGGCACTGGGCTTCTACACGCCCCTCAAGGCCTCGCCCATGGACAGTCTTTTCCAGCTGGGTGTCACGCGATACACAACACCGGACAGCAGCAGTAGCAACAGTAACAGTAACAGCAACAACAGCAACAGCAATAGCAACAGCAGCAATGGAAGTCCTGCGGGAAGCGCATCCTTCAATGGCAATGGCAATGGCAATGGCAGTGTTGTCGGCATTGGCGATGGCCTCATCAAGGACGAACTGCAGGACGCGGCGACAGCGACAGCGGCCGCGGCTGAAGGAGTAGATGATGGAGTTGTGGCTGTTGATGATTATCTGCCAGCGTCGGCATCGGCGTACAGCGAAGGCACCCAAAAAACGGATTTACTGTACTGAATGAAGAATCCAATCCAATTCAATCCGGCAGATAGATATTATTTATAAGTTGTAGGGCTAATATATACCGATATGTGTGTGTAAAACCTATTTTTTTTTCTATATATATATATATGCTTATACCTATATATATATCTATATACATATATTTATATATATAAATATAATGTAATGTACGTTTGGCTCTGAACATCCATTTGGCAAGTGTTTTTTATATTTGTATTCCATTTATGGTATTCATTTTTTTTTTTAGTACGTTTAATCATATATTCATAAATCTATTACGATATGTTTACTTTCGATTTGTGTACGCTAAAGCAGAAGGGTTGCGCAAGAGAAATAAAATACGTATTGTAAACACCGAGGTTGAGCCACTAGTAATTAACAACAAGCATAAGCCACGTTGTGTAGTATTAATAAACCCTAAGCATTAAGAAGAAAAATCCCTTTCTTATACCACAAAAAAACAAAAAAAACAAAAAAAATATCCTCCATTCAAAAAGAAAAACAACACAAAATTGTAAACATTTGCCTCATAATTATTACATACATTCATACATTAGCGTCTATTCAATATTTTTTACAATTGTATTCCATTAAACAAAAAGAAAAAAACAAAAAACAATATATATATAATATACATGCATGTCAAAAAAACAACAAAAAAAAACGTGAAGCAAAAGCGAGTTGCGAAAAATACAAATTTCAAATCGTTTATTTCTTTAAACAGTGGCAGCGCTGTGTAGTATGGTGTTGCCATATCGTTTGCAAATTTTGTTGCGTACCAGCTGTCGCTGTCCAATAGCGATAGGAATTTATCCGATAGCATTTGAGGTTTGCTCTTCGTGGACTTATCGGCATCGGTGCATGTGCACTCGATATCGATAGCTGCGTTATTCGTGTTACTTGTAGATGTCTCGGTAGTATTGTGATTGTGTTCCAAAATAAAGCCTATGCGGTTGCCTATTTCATATTGTCAAAATTCAACTAGCAAGTTATGCCCGAAACGTTTCGCACCCCACGCAGTAGTTGTCTGTGCGCCAGGTGTATGTGCAGCGCAAACTCTATTCGCCAGCTGTATTACTTTTAACCTTAGTTGACATTGAAATGTACCCGCTAGAGGCGGAGACAGTGCGTCGGTCTGTCTGTCTGTCCGTCTGTGCTGTGTTGTGCTCTATTCTATTCTATTGTATTGTGTGCTAGAAAAGGAGAACATAACACAAAGACTGAATCTGCAATCGCAACTGCATCTGCAACCAAGAAATTCAAATGACAATCTGCAGTGGCAACAACAACAAGCACGAGACTTAAACTCACTTGCGACAGGTGAATTCAACAAGAAAATAGAAAATAAAAAATAAAAAAAGGAAAGAAATAGGAAGAAAATAACACGCAAGCAAAACAGCGGCAGCGGCAACGATCCAGTGCTAGTGAATGTGAATTAAAAACTGATCAAAACAAAAACTAAAGAGAGCAACGGATATATTGATAGCGGTAGAGATAGAGAGAGAGGGGATTAGGGGAAGAGTGTGATTAGGAACGCATTTGTCGCCATTTATTATTAATTGGGCCAGCACGCGTTGTGTAATCATTCATAAGTACTAAATAGAAACCGAATGCTAATTCTATTTCATTTGATTTTGATTTGATTTTTTTTTATATTTTTTTTTCGTTCTATTCTGTTTTAAATCGATTTGTTGTAGTTGGCATTCGATATTAATTAAATCAACCGCGAGCCCCTAGCACATCAGCTGTGAGGGAATGAGAGAACAACAGCAGCAGCGACACCAGCACCAGCCCACATTTGACTTATACACTAGAAGCAACAGCAACAACAACAACATTTGCTTCATCCTCGTCTTCTTATACAAAGTGAGCAGCAGCGAGTGCTGCAAAACACCGGCCCAACATCAGCAAACAGCAGCGACGGTCGACGTCAACGTCAACGATTTGTTGGTAATTAAAATCAAAGAAAAACTCAACCGCAGTCGCGAGTCGTCGGCATATAACGGAACACATTCAATTCGTGCACTGATCGCATCGCGTCGCGTCGTTTTCGTGTTTGATTCTTTGATTTTTGTTGTTGTATATATAAAAATAGCAATCCGCCAAAGAGCGAGAGTCGAAGAGAGCAAGCGAGAGAGCAAGTACGGTGGGGGGTTAGCAGCATTATATTCGTCGTCGTCGTCTTCTTCTTCTTCTTCTTCAACTGTCGTCTCTTGTTGGAATCTTTGGATTTGGATTACATTTAAAAACACCAGACAACAGCAACAACAAACTTGACAAAAAAGGGCTAACCTGCAGCGAGCAGAGAGAGAGAAGAGAAGAGGAAGAGGAAACTGTTAAGCGCCGCCTGAGAACGCCGCCAAAATTTCACTAGATATAATGGCCAAGGACGAGGAGGATGATCTGCTGCCCGATAAGGATGCGGCCAAGGGCTTCTATGCCAAATATGAACCCAAAGAAATCTTGGGCAGGTAAGCAAATATCCCAAATTAATTAAATACGTATATATATATAGATATATACATATATATTTGATAATATATCATATGGAAGCATTATTCAAACAACTTAAATTTAGAGTTCTGTAACTGGAAACAAAATGCAAATGCATCGATGGTTCAGGTTTCTCTATGCATGAAACGGAAAAAAAAGATTAAAGTATATATGTGTGTATATATATATATATATGTATATATATATATATATACAACAAACCATAAGTGGCTCTACGAACAGGATGTTTAAAGTATTTTCGATAATTTCGTCAGACAGTTGCTTTAAATTTGTTCCGATTATTGTGAGATAAATTGAGGTTAGTCAGTGGACGGGGCGGGTCCTTCTTTTGGATATGCAAGGATATGGATAGAAAGGGCATTTGCTGCTTCGGCCTTAACAGATTATGCATATTTATTTATTGTGTACTATTTATGTGTCATTGTTGAAACCTCATTGAAACCTGGGGTGCCATGTTCTGCCGCGTCTGCGGAATTGTAAACTTTTGTTTATTTCATTGTTTTGCATTGTGGATTGCCTAATTGTTGGGCTATGACTCAAAGCGCACGGCGGGTTCTGCAATTCCCAATGTACATACGTGTGAAATGTCGCGTAGAACTCCAACCAACCCCCCTCCCCCATCCGGATCCAAAAGACCCCACCGAGAGCCTTGTCTTTGAAACAGAGAAAGCATTGCAACAAATATATATATACATATATATGTATATAGTACTCTTTCCACTAGGATAAGTCTTGAGTCTGATGAAAGTCTTGATTAACCTTCAATTGAACTTTAACTAGAGTAATATAGAGAAAGAGAGAGAGAAAGAGAGAGAGAGAGAGAGAGAGGGGGGGGGGGGGGGGGGGGGAGCGAGAGGGGTGCCATATATAGGTATGTGATATCAGATTACAACAGATATTACTGTTTCGTAAAGCTGTAAGCTGTAAATGCGCATTTCTCGAGATCTTATCGGAATGAGAGATAAATCAAATCTGTAGTTTAACCCAAAACCAACATGCGCCAAAACAGTGTGCAACAACACAATAATATTCATACTAAAACCTTATTAGAGATGGGACGGGACAATCATATATAAAATCTTAATTCTTAATTCTTAATTCTCAATTTGTAGGGGCATCAGCTCGACGGTGCGACGCTGCATTGAGAAGGAGACGGGCAAGGAGTTTGCTGCAAAAATCATTGATTTGGGCGCCACAACGGAGGCGGGCGAAACGAATCCATATCATATGCTGGAGGCAACCAGACAGGAAATCTCAATTTTACGCCAAGTGATGGGTCATCCCTATATAAGTGAGTCTCTTTTTATATTATATTCATTATATTCATATCAGATTCTAAATTTCGTATTTGGCATTCTTTCAGTTGATTTGCAGGATGTGTTTGAATCGGATGCATTTGTATTTCTCGTATTCGAACTGTGCCCGAAGGGCGAACTCTTCGACTATCTGACCTCGGTGGTAACGCTGTCCGAGAAGAAGACGCGCACCATAATGCGACAGATCTTCGAGGGTGTCGAGTATATACACGCCAAGTGCATCGTTCATCGCGATCTGAAGCCAGAGAACATACTCCTCGACGAGAATCACAATGTCAAGATCACAGACTTTGGTTTCGCCAGGCAGCTGCACGACGGCGAGAAACTTACAGGTGAACCCCACCAACTAACAAACTAATCAAACCAACCAAACCAGACACAACAACACAGCTGGTTGGACAGTAGTAGTCTAGCCAAAGTAGATTTTATTATTATAAATATGCAAAGGAGAAAGGCTTCGCCAAAGATAACATACCCTAGATCGGAGTCAAATTATCATTCGAATTTTACTAGAATATTACTATATATCTATATGATAAAATAGACCGATCCAAATGTTAGCATAGCAACTACAGCAACACGCATAATTCACATCTTGCGTCCGATTGTTCTCATGACCCTTGCATGATATACGAATCTGATCTGATCTGCAATAAAAAGTTTCATCAAGAAATCTATAAAACTGTTGGACTAGTTTCCATAGAAACCGGCAAAAGGACAGACGTGTCTAAAGCTGTTGATTAGGAATATATATATATTTGTATGATATCGAAGACGTCTTCTTTAATGCGTTACAAACTTGACCGACAAAATCATAATAGCCTCTCGGCAAGGTGATACTCAAGTATCCCACAACCAGTAGGCTTGTTCCTTATGGAAATACTTATTGGTTAACAAAACGTTAACGGTTTCGGCAAGATTACAAAAACAATTAACAAATGGAAAATGAATATCTCATAGAAATCGCATTATGTTTGCATATATACTTAATTAGATGTAAATTAAAGGAAATTCCCGTGCTTTGATTGACCACAGTAGACTATGATGTATATATAGACTATATATGTTCGAAATCATCTGCTCGCATTCCAAATTTGATTATCAGCTCAATCAACTCTTGTTTGTTAGATATGCCGTCGACATGCTAATGAACCACTTACAAGCAACGTTTATGGCATTAAATGTTACACTTTACTATTGGAAATTATATGCTCATAATTGAATATTCGAGTTTCTGTGTTTCTGTGTTGCACATCTGTGTTGCACTGTATTATATAGCGGATAGACTGGTTGGGCAGACAAGTGTACCTCGAGGTTAGATCACTCTCTGTGAGACCTCTATAAATTCAAACAATTATATATTACATATATATTGATGTATATCTAATCAGCATCTGTTTCTCTACTTATACAGATTTATGCGGCACGCCGGGCTATTTGGCGCCGGAGACGCTCAAGTGCAACATGTTCGAGGGCTCGCCGGGCTACTCGCAGGAAGTGGACATGTAGGCATACTACTCCCTCCCCCTCCCCCTCCCACCAATATATATAATCTTATTAATATTTGTATCGTTTTATGTTTGAATCTTGGCACTCAGCTGGGCCTGCGGCGTCATCATGTTCACGCTGCTCGTTGGCTGTCCGCCCTTTTGGCATCGCAAACAGATGGTCATGCTGCGCAATATCATGGAGGGCAAGTACAGTTTCACATCGCCCGAGTGGGCCGATATTTCAGGTGAGTCATACATCAATATATACACGCCAGCATATATATATATATATATATATATATATATTATTGACATCCACTAATTGTTTGTTATTATTGTTTGCAGAGGATCCCAAAGATCTGATACGCAAATGTCTAGTCGTTGATCCTGCGCAACGTATCACTGTCAAGGAAGTATTAAGACATCCATTCTTCAATCAAATGGTAAGTGACCAGACCAGAAACACCCACCAAGCAATACTTACTATATACATATATATATATATTCAGATATACAGTTATATTCTAGTCGTAGCGTATAGATTCCAGTTAGAGTTAAAATTTCAAGTTTAGTGTGGAGTCTCAGGTCTACCTAGCGCACCCACTCACTGAAAACAAACACCTTGTAAATTACAACCCAACAACAAAGCTGTGCTTTATATTTATTTATATATATATATATATTCTTACGTTCCTTACACGCCCAGCACTTTTATAGATTATACTCTCCAGGAAAGTCTCAGTTTTCTCGGCTACCTGGTTTCAAGCTCAACTTGTAGATTATCTATGAATCAATTATCTAAAACTGTAGTAATAATTACCTAGTTCCGCGTCTAGGCTCCATATCCATTTAACCGGAGCTACACGCAAATACCACTAGCCCCACCCCCCACCAACATGGCCCCCTATCAACACCCCACACTCTCTCACACACACAAACACACAATTGTGACTCACATATTTTTACAAGCCACAATTAACAGCTTTATTTTATATGCTACACTATTTAAATACCTATTATATATATATATGCCCTTAAGTGTTTGCCAGTTGAACTCTGGTAACCCCCATAGTTCAACTACAGTGAACACTCGGCAAATGGATCGATTCTTTGCAAAATTTAAAAGTATATTTGAAAAAACCAGTTAAAAATATCAAAATTCGTCTAAATTTTGAAAGAAAAAAAAATAGTTATTATTTGTATTCTATTGTATTTTGATTAATAATGAGTAATAATTCTTGAGAGGTTACAATTTCTGAGTGATCACTGTAGTTCTAGGAGCTTTTTTCAGTAGCCACTTAATATATATAAATATACCTGTTTCTATTTCCTATGATTTGCATTTAGTTAAGCATACTTAACACTAGTTTTTTTTTTTTGGTTTTTTTTCTTTATTATTTAAATACTATTATATACGTACATTTTTCTCTTTTTCTTACATATACAAAATTTATTAAAAAAAAAAACAAAAAAAAAACCGTTTATTTTTACCATATCGAAACACACGAATACGAATTCGATTCCAAATCCGAACGAAATGTTTCAAACTCTTTACAAATATTATTAATAAATAATACAAAACACAATAACAACAATAATAAAGTTGTTCGAGCAAAACATTGATGGCCTCAAGCGCAGCCTGTCGACCAAGTCCAGAAGAATGAGTCGCATCACTGAAATCGCACTGGTAACGAATTATTTCTGGACTAACCCCCAAGAACAACAAATACTATTACAATTACAATTACAATTACAATTACTACTACTACTACTACTACCACCACTACCACTACCATCACTACTACTACTACAATTATTATTATTGTGTATCAGCAACAGCAAACTACTATTAATAATAATAAAAGAAAAGAAACATCAAATATCACATTTGTTGCATTTTGTGTTATCCTACATACATATTATATATATATTTTTACATATATATATATATATATATATATCTATATATATACATAGCATTGTGTTTAGATCCGATGCGATCTCAATGTTAACGCTATGTTTCTTCTCGTTTGTGTGTGTTGTATAATCGATATATCGTATAGTTATCGTTATCGTTACCTTAATCGTAATCGTGCTCGTTATCGTTATTTAGTTCGCGTTGCATTCCAGCATTTTTGTGCCATTTACAAATTACATTTTATGCATTTTCTTGTTTATCTGATTGACTATTATTTGATTGCCTCGTTTTTAATCCAAATTAATGCTGTTTATACAACAACAACAACAACAACAACAACAACAATCATATAAATCTTTGCTTGTCTATCTGCATATTTGTTTTCGTTGTCCCGTTGCGATTATAGATTTACATATGTATCTGCCCATAACGATAACATTAACTGCAGCAGCAGATTAAGAAGCCGCTCGAAGCATGCCATCTCTGTCTAGCGTAAGAAATTACATATTACACCTACTGTCTACATACACATACACATACATACGTTTATGCATATGTGCTCTTATACTGTGCATGTGTGCGTCTGTCTTCTACGATTAGCGACCAACAACAAAAACAACAACAACAAAGAAAAAGGTGCATATAAAAAGAGAGAAATACATACATACATACATATATATTCTTTTATATATGTATGTATGCATATTTTAGGCGCGCTATGAGTTAAGAATTGTATTTTAAGTTGAGCTAGGTTTTAAACGATATTAGGTATTTACTTATGGTTTTCTATGATTTATATATACATATATGTTTATTGTGTGTGGACGACTTGTTCATTTGATATAACCCTTACACATATATATTTACAATTTTGATTCTTCATTATTTTCTTTGCGTTTTCCCTATCTACAAACACCCAACCATCCACAAAATCCGCTGCCTGCATTCTCTGCCAAAAAAAAAAAAAAAAACAAACAAAAAATATCTCTCTCAAATCACTCGAAACGTGTATCCGTAATTTAAACACAAATTAGGTTATAATGAGCGAAAACACAAGAACATACCTCAATTATCATCCAACTATCGGTAGCAGTATCGGTAGCGGTAGCGGTATCAATATGGGTGGTGCACGATCCCGTCTCCCGCCGCCCGCCTTTCGCTATGATCAGCTGAACAGTGGCAACGCTGGCAGCAACAGCGGCTCCTCCTCATCCTTTATATACTGCAGAGCGCCTCAAAGTTCGTATTCATCGAATCGACTGCGCGACGTCGCCGCTAGCAGCAGCAGCAGCAGCCACTTTACGCCAGACGCTGACAAACCGAAACAGCAGCAACAGCAGCAGCAACAACAACAACAACAACCAAAATTGGAGACAACAGCAGCAATAACATCGCCCAATTCCACCTCCTCGATGACGCTAACGGCCACAGTTTACTATCAGCAGCAGCAGCAGCAACAGCAACAACAACAACAGCAGAAGCAGCAAAAACAAGAAGAACGGCAGCAGCAGCAGCAGCTTGATAATTATGAGAGTGCGGCAAATGCAAACACAAAACATTTATTAAATTCATCAGAGCAGGCAGGTTTTTCCTTTGTTTTCTTTTATGTTCACGTATCTATTTAGTTTGTACACCATATTCTTTTCTTAGTGCTTCTTAGTTATTTGGATTTAGTGTTCATATTCCTAGCATCATCATCATCATCGTGCTCATCTGAGATGCAGCCATCAATCACACACACACACACACATACACAAACACACACTCACTTTATTTTTCATTTATCAGTGGAAGCGGCGTAAAAAAAACACTCAAAAGATACTCACCTCACTTACATTTCAATACCACTCATTCCATTCAACCTCAAGCACCGTAAATATTGTATCCATGTAGCCAGGGCTTAATGAATCAACCTCTCTCTCTCTCTCCTTTTATTTCTCTCTCGCTATCTCTCTTACTCTTTCAATATATCGTACATTCCTGAATTGGTGGTTATTTATGTATTTATTGCTACCCTGGTACATGGATACATTTGTTTAAAAAAAAGAAGAAAATTAATATACAAAATTTGATTATTGTTACACCTATTTATTAATTATATTTTTTAGCTGTTTCTAGTCGTATTTGAAATAATAAACGAACTGTTTGTATTATATGCACCTTTATAGTATGTAGTTTATATAAATACATATAATATTTATCTTTGGTATATCTGGATTTTTACAAATGTATGCAGTGAACAAAATAAACAACGCTTTTGACGTTCAATTTGTGTGTGTGGTATTCAACGTCAAGTAGTATTATTATTACTTATTTGTCACTAATTCATTCATTATTGCTTTTGTAGTTTCCGCTCGTCCTTTGTTTGTCCCTCCATCTATCTCTCTCTCGCTCTCTCTCTCTCTCTCTCTCTGTGTCGTATATGTATTTATATGTTATGTATTTGCATGATTGTTATTTGTTGGAATTTAGTGCATTTCTGAGCATATTCCACATATTCCACAAACCCATATACACAAATATAATATGATTAAAAACCAAAATGAAAGATTGAAATAAAAAAAAAATAAGAAAACAATTACGCTTACCGATATTCACTGACGATGTTTTTTGTTCTGTTTTTAATTTCTCCTCTGTATGAATTAATATACACGTTTTGTTTTGTGTATCATGTTCTCTATATTGTCAGAGTCTCAACGCCCTTATAAGATGTGTGTCTATAAGTCGGTGTTGTGGAGACTCCCTTGTGAGTAAACCAAAGTAAAACTGCGAAAAAAGCAAACATTTTGTTGCATTTACATTTTACATTTACCTTACCAGTATTAAATATATATACATTTAAGCCATAGTTAAGCATTTCTTTATCTAATTTTATATACATATATACATACAGACATGTGTGTTTTTTTGTCCTTGAGCGCGTTCCGCACACGCTCTCAATAACTCAAATGTCCGCTTACTACTAGCCCAATACCAATACTTATTTACAGTTTTGACTTAACATTTACATTGCCTACTACTACACACAGCTTTTGATTTTTATATCCTGTTATTTGTTTCTTAGCTTTTGCGTTATTAATCCAAAAAAAAAAGCTCTCACACATACACACCCAGAAACACATACATACGCTCTCACATTCCCACATAGATGCAGATAGCGCGACACATTGGTCAGTTGTTGCCTCTCTCTCTCTCTCTCTCTTTCTCTCTGTCTTGCGAGAGGATTGTTAAATGTGACTGCATTAACAGCATGCAATTAACAGCCTCGTCTAACTAATCCAAGCCTCTCTCTTACAAACACCACGTACTCACACAAACACGCACTCACACACACACACACACGCACGCTCATTGTCTTGTTTGTAGCGCAAGTTGAGTTGCACTTTACTTCGATGCGGCCGTCAAATGTGAAATGTAAAGTGTTTAACCAGACACACACACACACATACATACATATACAAACATAATTGTATCGAAGTGCTGCTATATTTTGAAGAACCATTTTAACCATATTAACACATGGCATATGGACTAAAACTTACAAAAATTAAAAAAAATCGTAATTCATTTTCAAGTGATTTTGTTTGACTAATTTGCCCCCTTTGGCATTTCTGTGTGTGTTTCTTTTTCTTTCCGTTTTTTTATATATTTAGCTGCGGAAACAAAGTCGCTTCAATGCTCGCAAAAAGTTCCAATTTGCCATATTAGTGATACGGGCTGTTATCCGGATACGGCGCCTGCGCTACACCGCCGAGCCGCTGCAGGTGGAGGAGGCAATACGCGATCCTTATCGCGTCAAGGTGCTGCGCAAGGTGAGTTCGGCAAAAAAAATAAAAATTGCAACACTGCAAATGCGAAATGCAAAATTGATATTTATCCAAACTTATCCGCTTATCGATCGCTTGCAGGTTATCGATGGCTGCGCCTTCCGCGTCTACGGTCATTGGGTGAAGAAGGGCGAGGGCCAGAATCGTGCCGCCCTGTTCGAAAATACTCCGCGCACCGAACTCCATGCGCTCTACATTAACAATCTCAGTCGATAGAAGGCGGAACACACACACGCACACACATACAAACAAACACATGCACATATAATCCACACACACACACACGAGAATTAGCAAGCAATTACTAAACAAAGCAAAATAGAGACACCAAAACGACATGCAAAAAACGTATCAAAACGGAAATAGCAACAAAGGATTTTTTTTTTTTTGATTTTTTGTCCATTCGATTCACATTATGATCTGATTATGCGCGGGCAATCCCATAGTTAAATATACACATACATATGTGTGTATAAGACAGAAGTTATCATTTTGGGTTCATTGAACTGTGTTCCATAAGAAATTCGCAAATAGAATTGCCCAAAACAACAACAACGAGACAACAAGAAAAGCATAGGCACAACACAACTAAATGCAAACGCACATATATACATATATACATATGTACACATGTACAGATGATGTACACACAAATCTATGAGTAAAAAGTAGTGTAGTTAACCGTTTAGGCATTTTGCCCACGCCTCCGCCTCCTATATATACATAATGAAAGCAACAAACGTACATAGGTGCATATGTATTTTCTGTTAATGATTTTATTAAATTATTTAATTGTATTGCTAAGCGTTTATTTTTATAATTGTTATGTTGTAGTATACAAAATAAATAAAAAAAAACAAAAAAAAACAAAGATGTCAATCGATAACGATAGACATTTAAATGTACTTTCTGCAATCGTAGGCGCGCTCACAGCATTCGGGAAAACTGCGATTGGTGTTGACAAAGTCGCGCTGCTTGCAGCCCTTGGGTGGCGCAACGGCGGCACAGGTGTGGAACTCAACGTGGCCGTTATCCATGCAGGTGACGCTGGCGCAAGGATGATTGGGCGCCTTGCCCGTCTGTCCGGGCGACATAATTACATTCGAGGTAACCACACACTTGCCGGGATAAGCTGCAAACAGTTATCGATTTATCAGAATTATCGATCTGTGCTATCGATGCCCTTTTGATGTATACTCACTGGGATTGCTGAAGTTGGCGCGTGCAACGGCTGCCTGTGCATGGTGGCTGGCGGCGAGCAGGCAGACGATGGCGCAAGCAAGCAGAGCGGCAACATTGAAATGCGACATGTTTAAATTTGTTGCTGTTGGATTTTGGAATTCGGATGTGATTTGTTGGGCTGGTAGTCCGCAAGTGCTGCTGATTGAGCTGTGGCGCCAATGTTTTATACACAATCAGCTGCTCTCGGCTTGTGTTATCACAAAGCCGATGCCAATGCCGATGGCCGTGTGACGGCTTATCGAACGGGCGTCGCGTTGAGCTCAACTTGACCTTGTCCAATGCATACAGACGTACATACACATACATGCATACACATTACGCTCCTTTTTGCGCCCCATGCCGGTTTAACGGCACAGCTAGCTGCCTGTTTGGCCGCTTTTTGATATTGATTTTGTTTTTTTTATTTTTTGTGTGTTTGCGGCGACTTCCCTGCCGATCATTAAGTGCTTAATTACATTACGCATATAAATAATATTCTGATCTGCTTTAATTTATATACTATATACTATATAATTTGCTTTTATATATATATATTTTTTTTGTACGGCGCTTATCACGTTTGTTTTCGTTTTTGCGTGGATTTTTTTCTCTATTTATTTTTTTTTGGGGAATTTTCGATGTAGGCATTCTTGTTTGTGACGATTGTGGTGGCATTCCTGCGGCTGCTGGCTGCTGACTCCAAGTGAATCAGCATTTCACATACAAATCATCCGGTTGGGTGCACTTTCACCGGTTCTTTTTCGAGTCATTAAAGTGAACCTGGCGCCAAAGGTTCAAAATAGCGATCGATATTCATCCGCAAGGCGCAAATTGCTTCAGTGCAGTTCAATAACATTGTGTTCAGTTTAATTCAGGTTTTCTAATTAAATCTTGACTTCTGCCACTTCTCACACAGTCTGTGTGTGTTTGCCTATGTGACAAAAGGATTAACTTTATATATTTATCTGTATATACCCACATGCATAAGTATATGTTTATATATATCTTGTATGCAGTTGATCTCTCTATGTGTTTTCCAATTGTCAACAATTCATTCACTATGGGATGACTAATAAATCCAGCGGCAATGTTCTTAAAGTCTACCGAAAACACTGCCTATTTTTAGGGTGCAAATAAAAGCGAAAAGTTTTAAAGCATACTCTTAGGCTGTATAAAATAGGTAGAGCAATTTATTATTATTAACAAATAGCTGTAACTCTGCCAAATCCCTTCAGTTTTTCGAAGGACATGGTGTGTTAGTATCGCAAGGACCAACCCTATCGGACTGCATTGAAGGATTATGGGGTCAGCTAAGAGCCCAAACACCTGGGAAAAATTTCACTCTCTTCGCGAAGGCGAATAAGTCGAAATCCGAAAATTCTTGTTTTCTCGGAAACCACATGAACAATTTTAATATCCTTTGGCCAGTTGGTAGCTTTGGCTACAACAAAATTCTTGACATAGGATTTGTCAGGATCCGCAAGTATATGGTCGAGCTATGAGCAATTTTCTTTTTTAGGAAAATAACTTTAATTTCAGCTGTCTGAAAGACTTTCGTCCTTTTTATTACTTTATTAAAATCGGCTGCCCAAGGACTATCGGTGGTCCCTAGTTGATCCGGCTTGTCCTTGAAATGGCACGGTTAGACCCGTTCTTTTTATTTTTCCCAAGTTTTCTTGTGTAATATTTAGCCAAATTTATCTCCCGAATCCAGGAAATCCTTGAATGCCAATCGATAGTCCTTAATTCTATGTGCTTACTAATATATATTGTTGTCAGATCCTCAAGGACATGACCGAGCTCTGGCTGAAAAACAAATGTCCTTTTTAGAAAAGTAACTATAACTCGGCCATATCTAGACAGATTTTCGAAGGACATGTTGTGTTGGAATCGCGAGGTGCTCCTCTAACGAACTGCATTCAAGAACCGTTTGGATGTCCTTTGACTAGCGTACAGCCCCAGCTAGGACACGAGTCCTTTGACACACAGCTTCTGGATGTATATTCAGATTTGACAGGACAAGGACTATTTATGGACGAGAAGAGATTTATTTTTGTTCAAATGGACATAGTGCGCTAGAATCACAAGGAGCAGCACTATCAATCTGTATTCTATCAATAAAAAAATAGTATCAACATTGAGTTTAACAATCAGGTTCTTAAATTAAAACTTTACTATTTTTTATTTCTCATACTTTTTGTGTTTTAGTTTTAGTTTTGTTTGTTGTTTTTTGTTTGTTTGTTTGTTTGTTTGTCTATGTTACAAAGGATAATCTATATTGCGCGTACTTGAACACTACATGCAGGCTTAAAGATACTTTCTATATATTAGACATAAATATATACTGTATATACACACATACATACGCACATGTACATATGTATGTAGAGACTCTCTATATGTATATTCTTCTTCTTCTTCTTCTTCTTGTCAACATATACTATTATTTTATTTGAATTTTGTTTTGTTTTGTTGTATTTTGCTTTGTGTAATTTCTTCGGCTTTCGAAAATGCATAGAAATTGATTTTGTTAGCTTGGTGAGATTCGAAATTAGAGATTCGAGATTCGAGCATTCTATACGAGAATTTTGAAAGTACCACGTGTTTTCTAGGGAGATTGGTGGGTCCACACCAAGGGGCGAAGGGGTGGAATGGAGGGGATTGGCGGTGGCTGCATTCACATGGAATGTGAGTGGAGCTAAAAGAGATTCATACAATCAAGTGATGGAGTTGCGGATGGATGGATCGATGGATCGATGGTTGGTCAATATGCGGATTAGACGCCCTCGTAGATGGGCAGCTTGGCCGTTTCGACCTTGTCGACCACCTTGAAGGATGGAAAGAGTCCACCCTGATTGGTGCGCGTATTTTTGCCCTTGGAATTGCCATCCCAATGGTTGCCCGCAACCGAAACGAGATCGCCAACTTTCAGTTGAAGATCCTCATGGGTGCGCGGCTTGTGCGCAATGACGGCACGTCGATTGTGCGGATTCTGTCCGCCGTAATAGTAAATGTCGTCCAGCGATTTAAACCGATATGCCGCATCCGGATACATTGTCTGCATTATCTCGTACGCAACGCGACAGACCTGCGAGGAGAACGTGCACACCAGATAGTCGGACATCGACAGCAAATGGATATCGAGTATGATCCCATTCAGCGCGGTATCCGTATACCGTGTGGATACAGCCGCCATGCGTGCCACTTCGGGATCGCCAACGATCTGATATTGTGGATAGCTTTTGCGCGCCTCCTCGATCACGCGCGCATCATCGGAGGCGAGAAAGATGCGACGCACCACGCTGCTGCCATTGATCTCCATCGTTCGATAATAATCCTCCACATGCGTCATATACTCCTCAATGCCATGGAACGCCGCTTCGGTGCCCACTTTGTCTGTTCGACGCACATGTACCCTAGCAAATAGGAAAAGTAATGTAAAAAAATATAAATCGGAGAGGGAATCAAGTGGACAAGATGACGCTTACCCCACAATGGGACGCTCCCAGCCCAGTTTGCGCATGCCGGAATTGAGGAAGTCGCGCGTCGCTGACTGGGGACGCAGCAGATATTTGAGGAACTGACCGACCCACCAGACAATCGGATCGCCATGGAGTCGCTTTAGGCGCGGCGCCAGATCCTCCGGCACGGCCAGTGGCAAGTAAGGTGGACGCGGCATCAGCGAATCAATGATTGGCAAAACTAGCACCTGAGTATTGGGCTTGCCGGGCCAATTGTAAGCGTAGGATGTGCCCGCATCGTGGCAGCTATCCGACACTGGACGGAACACCTCCTCCCAGCCACCCTTGTGGTAGCGCCAGCCCCGCGACTTCAGTATAAGGGTTCGCTCCGTGGCATAGGCAACAATGAAGCAATAGACCACATGGTGCAGCTGGCAGCCATAGCCACATCCCTGCAAGACAACCAAACCGAACAAGACAGTAAATGACACAAATCGAGCTAAAAAACAGATCGACAAATCAAATGACAAAGTTAACGTTAAGTTGCCAGTGCAACGGATGCATAAGCATGCAACAAAGGAAGAAAATGGAAAGAAAAACAACAAATTCGCTATTAAAGAGAAAGTGAAACAATAATGGAAAGATTTAAGAGAGAGCATGCAGAAAGCCAACTACAGAAAAGAGTGCAGAATGATAACTAAGAAGTGGCAAACAATGAGCAATGCAGATAACACAGATAAAATAGTTAAATAAACCAGATGAGTGTGAGATACCGAAAGAAGAAGAGTCTCAAAACAAATCTTTGATACTCGAGGAGCATGCAAATGAATAATATGTGTGTTAAAACCAAAGAAAGAGAGAGAGACAGAGAGAGAGAGAGAGAGAGAGAGAGAGAGAGAGAGAGAGAAATGCACGTGCGGATGATGTAACAGGGATTAGCTTCATCTTGTCTGGTATGGATGATGACCTTGTTGAGCTTGCAGACCAGCTTGCGAGCATTGGTACAATCGCTGGGATTCTGGAGACGATGCAGTCGCCGCTGGACAAGATCACTGAGATCCTGTGACTCTTTGTGGCGCCACGCCTCATAGCCGTCGACGCGACGCAACTGATCCATGTCGCTGAACAGGGAACGCTTGTGCTCGGCACCCTGCAGCAGCACCTGCTTTATGGACTCGTCCAGCTCCGCATTGCCCGGCCCGATCAGCTTACGGATTTTGCCCAGCTCGCTGCTAAAGTAGCTCCAGATCTCGCCAATGTTCGTTTGGATGCGACGACGCGTCAGCTCGTATTCCAAGCTCGGCTCAACGCCCGACTGTCCGTTGAGCCCGCTCTGCGCAGCATCCTCCAGTCGATCAGCTGCGTCCGCCTCGCCACCGCCACCGCCACCGCCACCGGGCACCACAACCTCAAACAGCGAATCCTCCGCCAAGGGATCGCCGTGCGAGTTCTTCGGATTGTGCGCATCGCTCTCCAGTCTCTCGATTAGTTTCAGTGAGCTCTGCTTATCCAGCTGTTCGCTGTAAAATTTATACATATATATAAATATATATATATATTTATATATATAGCAAATAGAACAACATCAACAATGACAACAACAGATTTGAACGAATTAATACACACATATATATATATATATATGTATATATATGCATATGTCATTCGTTGATTCTTTAGTCGCCAGCGTGTCAAATGCAAAGAGCAAACATCGAGCGTGACGGAGAATTCCAAATTATGAATAGGGTATTCATCAGTTGGTCGGGTATGCTGCAGACATCATCAAGTGTGCAACGCCATATCTTATCTTCCGTGGAATGCATCTATAGCATATCTATAGATTTAGCCAATTATCTATATATATATATATATATGCTTTTAAAATTAATTCCGAAGTATCTGTTTTTTGGGATAAGTTCAGTACGATTGTGCTCACTTGAAGTAAGTTATTTAGTTCTTATTGTAAGCTATATATTGCTTAAATCACACGCACACATCAGACTAATGTGTCATATATACATATATATATATATATATATATATATATATATATATATATATATGTGTATTATATCTATATGATGATCAATATATATTTAGATGTTTTGTGAGGGTATTTTAAGTTTGACATGCCTTTTTTTTCTTTTTTTGCATATGAATAGTCGCATTAATGGGTAGAGGATTATGGGAGGGGGAGAAGGAGGAGGAGGCCTTTGGGAGATAGTGGATTATATGAGCAGGCAGGTGCGATGTGGAGTGGTGGGTTGGGGATCAGATGAAAGCAGCTTATGGCCTACTTGGGGTTATTGGCTGTGGTTTTTGGGGGTGCATGGAACTGCATAAATATGAAGGAATACATTTTGCGTGTGCAACGAGAAGTTGCTGCAGGAGTTACTCGGTTACTGTTACTCTGTTCACTCACCTCATCAGCTCATCGATGAGCAGCTTGAGCTCCTCGTTGCGTCGCTCCGTGTGCTCCAACAGTTGCAGGGCTTGATTGATGCGTCGGGCATTGAGCTCGTTCTCATTGCTATTGGCGGCGTACGCCTGTGAGCCCTGATGTCCTTGCTGTGACTGGGTGCTGGTCAGCTTGAGGACGAACACATAGACGAGAACGGCCCAGGCGAGCACGAATATAATCAGTGCTCGCACCCACGAATTGGAGGAGGAACCAAACAGCTGACGCACCAGCAGCATGGCTTACACTATCTGTGTGTGTGTGTCTGTATTCCACAAACCGGGGCCGATGTTCCCTTATCAGTGTCCTTGTCCTTGTCCCCCTAATTTCTTTAGCATCCACAGATTTACAGTGGGTGTGTAGTGTGTGTGTGTGTGTGTGTTTGTTTGTTTGTTGTGTGCGTGTGTGCGTGCGTTGCACACAGCTCGAGGATTTGTTAGTGGAGTGTTGTTGTTGTTGTTGCTGGAGCGTTTTTCTGCCGTTTTTGTCGCATAGTCAGTCACATTGCCTAGCTGAGAATGTGGCTGAGTACGCTGAGTATTGCACCGCACTTCATCGCTGTGTTGAGACACCTGGGAGCAATGCTAATTATTTATTTGCTCTCCCTCTCTCCCACTCTCTCTGCAAGTGAATAAATAAATAACAAAATACCAAAATATGGATGCTGATATGATATCAATGTTCCGATATATTTGCTTGCGATATTTAATATTGCCAATCGATGGCATCGGCAGTATTTTTGTTTTGCATGCAGCATACCAAGATGATGCGCATATTCGATTAATCAGTTCTCATAAACTCATCATTGACTAGTCAACACACCAACAATAAGTCGATATTTGTGGCGGCCGGTCGATTACCGCCCTCTAACAGATAACGACTGGCTGAGCGAGGCGCTTGCGAAATATTACAAAAAATTTCTGAAAGCCTGGATTAGAAAATTGACAAGTTCATTCGAATGGTACTTTAACGAGGTTTCATTGGTTTGGATCTTGTTTGGGGGTGTACTCTTAATGTTTCACAATTTATTTGGACTTATGCTACTAATTAAAATGATGAATATAATGTTGAGATGGTGTCCTAGAAGAATTTGGATCGGTCTCGGTTCCAATTGAAAATGGAAGCAGCGTAAAACGTAAAAAAATGCATCATATGCTGCCTCCAATGGGTAATTGTAGATCAGCGCCAAATTAATTAAATTTAGTTGTTAAATCAAATGAAAAAATATTATCGTATAAATTATAAAAAATTCAGTATTATATATAGTATTTCAATATTAAAAAAAATAGTCGTACACATAAATTATAAATTATATTATTACAATTACGACCACAAAAAATTGTTTTAAATGAGTGTTTGTATTTTTTTTTTTTGTTGATTGGTTTTGTTGTTGTGTTTGCGGCGTCTTCTGCTCCATGAGTGTGGTGCATGTGAATTTCTTGAGTTTTTAGTGCGAGTGTGCGTGTGTGTGAAAGAGATAGGAGAGCGTGTGTGTTGAATAGTAGCAATAGTCCGCGAAGGACGAGGAGGTGAAGGAGTGGTGTGTTCATTAAGTCCATTCCATTCCTCATTGTTCATTCTTTGATCAATCGCTCGTTGAATCGGCCTTTGAGTTTTGAGTTTATGCGACAAGTTTTGATTTATTGTTAAATTTAAATACTTATATAAATTACTTTTATTATAATTATTGTTTTTATCATCCGTTTCTTGTATGTAGTGGGCAACTGCGGCATTTGTAAATTGTTTATATATTTAAATGTTGGTTTCTCTTTTTTCATCTCTTTTCGATTTTTTCATTTGACTGTGTAAAAATATCAATTTGCTTCTGATTTATTAGTTACTATAGATTTGCAATTTTGTTCTCGCAATTGGGGACTCCATCTGGCTATTTCTCAATATATATACACATATATATACATATATATATATATATATATATATATATATTATCAATTATAAATTTATTCATTTATCAATTATCATCCTTTCATCATCCAACATCCATCGCTATTATTTATACTCAATTTGCATCTTAAACTTCATTTAATTCGCGCTCGCACTATGCTCCTAAGTATCTATATATATATATGTGTGTGTGTGAGTGTGTGTGTATGTGTATGTGTGTGTTGGTTAGTTAGTGAAATGGGTTTGCTTGTTCTCTCTGTTATGGGTCCTCCGCTGGTGTGGCTGCTGCTCCTGCTGTTATGCCTATGTTATATTATGTTATGCTAGCATATTAAGTGCTGCTGGTGCTTCTCCTTCGTTCTCCTTTATTATGTTACGTTTTGTGTGTGTGTTGTTTGTTTGTTGTTGTGGTTGGTATGGGTATATGGATGTGTGTATGTGTGTGTGCTGCTTCTCGTTATATGCTTCTTTTTTTGTTTGTTTTTGTTGTTGTTTTTGTTGTTGTATATATATATTATATATTATATGTATAATTAGTTTGCTTAATAGTAAAATTTCTTGAATGTTGTTGTGGCAAAGTGTAGGTAATGTTGCTCTCTCAATGTCGGACTCAACTGCACTACATACATTATGTCTTTCCACCAGATACGTTTTGGGGGAGGGGTAGCGGGCGGGCTGGGGGAGTGGGGGCCTTCTCCCAGCTCCCTCTACATCGCCCCCGCTACCCCCCTTCCCCCTCCTGTCTAACCCGGGTGCGGGCGGCTAACGGTCAGCAGCTCAGTCGCTGCGCAGTTTCTTCAGCTCCGGCGCAGTTTCTTCCCCATCTGCAGCAGCAGCAGGAGCAGCATTAGCAGTGGCATTACCAATATTCACATTCGAATTCGTATTTGACTCCATGTCACTTTGGAGCGCCGTGCGCTTCTGTCCAATAGATGGCGCCACAGCAGTCACTGCCGTCGCTGCAACTGTCAATTGCTGCAATTTACTAGCCCGCAAATTGCTGCTGCTGCTGTTACTCTCATCAGCCTCTAGCTCATCGTCCTCATTTTCATCCTCATCCTCGTCATCATCATCATCGTCGTCCTCCTCATCATCATCCACATCATCATCCGCTGCTGCAGCTGACGACGCAGAGAGCACACCATTCCCGGCAGCGGTTCCATTACCATTACCATTGGCTGCTCCAACAGTTGCAGCTGTTGCTGTTGCTGCTGTTGCAGTTGCTGCTGCTGCTGTTGCTCCATTGTTATTGATCTGCTTGTTGTTGTTGTGTGTTGTCAGTTCAGCTGCTGTTGCTGCGGCGGTTGCTGCTCCTTCTGCTGCCGTTGCCGTTGCTGCTTCTGCTGCTGCTGATCCCGTCAAGCGACTCTTGAGCGGCGCCTCGAGATTACTTTCCGAATCGGAGGCGAGTGGAGTGCCAGCACCACCAATCGGCTCACCATCATCTGTCGATGTGGTGGTGGCCGTGGTCTGTGTGGTATTATCCTCAATGATCGGCTCCTGTGAGGTGGAATCGTTCGACACAAAGTTCGAGTCGCCATCTTGTTGTAAGGCGGCAGTGTTGCTGTTGTTGCTGTTACTGTTATTGTTGTTACTGTTACTGTTACAGTTGCTGTTACTGTTACTGTTGCTGTTACTGTTACTGTTGTTCTTGCCCAGGGCTATCGGAGGATTGGTGTTCTCGTTCTCCGTTTCCGACTCGGTTGCAGTGTTCCGTCCGCCGCCTGTGCAACAAATTACAACAACAAAAAGAAGCAACAACAAATTTATAAATTATTTAAAATCATATCAATATTAGTTAAGGAACCAACTGAACAAGTATTGAACAATAATAAAACAACTACAACTGGGAATCGTACCTGCACCGAGACTCTCATCATCGACATCGACGGCGACGCCATCGTTGGTGTCCTCGCCATCGAGGACCTTGCTGCTGTTCTTGCCGAGGCTGCTGCCGTTCGTATTGTTGGCGGCGGATGCGCTGCCTGGCGGGGGCATATCATCGAGCAGCTCGGGACTGAGGTCATTGGCCACATAGTGCGCCCACAAAGCGAGCTCGACGCGATGTGGCGACCAGTGCGGCGTGTCGCCGCCAACCTCTGCATTGAGGCGCTCGACTGTCGATTGGATGTGCTGCACAAAATTGAGGTACTCCTTGGTCGTATAATCGATGCCCTCGATCTCTGGTATGGCCATCAGGCACTCATCGGCCATAAATGGTGCGGAATTGGGTGCGGCGGCAGTTAGCAGGGCGGATGCCATTGTGGTGCCGACACCCTTGAGGTTCGATAAAGCTGTGATCGCCTGCTCCAGATTGGGCAACTTGCGGAACGCCTTCTTTGTCTCCTGGATGACGGCGCGTGGCGTATTCACTTTAACCAAATATGATAACTGTGGATAGAATTTGCCTCGAGACTGTTTCCATTTCATGGCCTGGACAAGCTCATCGTAGACCAAATGGGCGTCCTTCCCTCGCGCCTTGATCAGACCGGGCAGGTCGTTCTGGAACCATTGATCCAAACGGATCAACTCCTGTGGCTTCTTGCTGCGCTTCTCCGCCTTCATCTTGAGCACCTGTGGATACAGTTTGTAGCAGTACTCGAACTGGGTCGTGCTGCCGTTCTCAAAGAACGCTGTCGCCTTGCCGTTTGACATTTTTATTCTTCTTATTTTTCTCGGCTTGTCGATATATATATATATATTTATAATGTTATTGCTGTTGTTGCAGTTGTTGCAGGTCTTGTTGCTGTTACTGTTCACTGTTTTTGGCTCTGGTTCGCTGTTTAGCGTCTGGTTCGCTCGATCTATCGGTTAACCCACAGCTACTGTTATCGATATCGATGCGGTTTTCATTTATTTTGTTGTTGTTGTTATTATTGATGTAGCCATTGTTGATGTTGTTGTTGTCGTTTTTGTGGTTCATCGCCGGCGAAACGTTGGCATGAAAGTAGAAGAAGAGAAGAGATGGAGATATTTTATGTAGGAGGTGTTGGTTGCTCGAAGACAAACGCGCAAGAAGAGCAAAAATTAGCATTACAGTTAAAACGTTTTTACAAAAAATGAGAGAGCCGTATGCTGAACAGCTATATACACATACATATACATATCAATTTATATATATTTATATATATATATATATGTATATATATATATATACATATATGTATGTAAATACATTTCTACATGCACACCACCAATTGTAATTATTATTTTATAATTAAATTATTTCACTGTCTGCTTTCGTCAATTTGTCAGCATTTTTTTTATTTTTTTTAGTTTTGTTTGAACAACACCGATAATCACATTTCGTTTGCAATTTGCAATTTTTCAGGGCACAGCCAAATCGAATTTTACTCTCCGCAGCAGTTGCGTCGCAGTCGCTGTCGTTCAACCAACCAACAGAGTCAGTCGGGTTCTTTTTAATAGTCGTTGTCGTCGCTGTCGGTCTTTCGCACACAAACACACACAGTCACACAAACATGTACACAAATACATATAGAAGCGACTCGCTACAGCACACTCACACAGGCAGGCACACAAACACACATACACGCACGCACACACATACAGACACACACAACACTACCACCATAAAGGCGAAACGGGGCAACGAAATTTCTTTTCATATACTGTATTTTGAGAAAATGGTAAAATAAAAAATGAAGAATTATACGATAACACGAAACGAATTCAAAATGTATTTTGCACAACTAACAACTAAAACATAACATCATTCAGCTGCTGCAGTTTGCTGTCGAAGTCGTAGACGGTTGCTTGCTTGGTTTGGTTGCCCAGAGGCGTGTGCGAACGCGAAATTCGAATGCGAATGCGAACGAATGAATATTCGTATTTCGTATGCGAATGCAGCTGCTGTAGCTGTGCTGTGCTTACCTTTGGGTTTTTGCTTCTTCTTTTTTTCACAAAAAAAAACAAAAAAACGTTTCTCCGCTGCTGGTGGCGCTCTCAGTGTTCGTTGCGGTGTTTTTATTATTATTATGTATATTATACTTTATTATTATAGTTGTGTATTTTACGTCGTCGAGCGTCGTCTGCTGTATTTGTATTTAAATTTGTATTTTGTATTAAACAATTTCGCTTGCGACTGCCGCTTTAGTTGCCGCCTGTCTTTCGTTCTGTCCACAGCGAGGCAGTCAGCCAAACAGCCAGTGCCAGAGCCAGCCAGCTATGAAGCTAGCAGCAGTAGTCGCTGCCTCTGCCTTGAATCGCCAGTGGCGTCGCCGAACAGGGGACGTAACAAAACAGCAGAAAAAAAACACACACACAGGGATGCAGCTGTGTTTTGCTGCTGGTACGCGCGCGCTACAAAAGCAACTCCGAATTGGCAGGAACGGTTTATCGCTGACTCGCCCCGACTGACTGACTATCTGTCGAACTGAAGTTGTATCTATCAACGGCCAACAACAGCATTAGCAGCAGCACCAACAGCAACGGCAGCAGCAGCAACGGCTCACCCCTCGATGCCGTGCGGCTGTGTGCTCACCGCTTTATCGTCGTTTCCATTTTCGAACGTTCATTCGTATTCAATGCTTGTCGCTGTTCGTTTGTTCGTTCGTTTGTTCGCTCGTTCGTTGTGAGTAGCTGTCACAGCGGCGTCGACGCCAGCGTTCATAGGGGTTGTTGTTGTTGGTTTCTACTGCCTTTTTCTCCATATGTACATGTCGTACTCGTGTTCATATAATGCCCGTGGCGATTAAGGGAAGGGCGGCAGGGTGGTGGTGTGTGCAAAAATAATTACTATCTGACATTTTGACGGATGCGCAATGTACGACGTACAATACATTTATCAATGTACAAATCGTGCTGTGTCCCTCTTCCCAGCGCCCCTGGCAGTTTATCGCTTGCATTCATACATACTCTCGAATGTACATAGATACACACACACACACACACATGCATACAGACATACAGTTGTATCTACGCTCTCGTTGTTGTTGTAGCGTTCGTGCTCGTGTTCGCATTCGTTCGTTTTGCCATCTGCGCCTTTGTCTCGGTTTTATCGTCATTTTCGCTGTGCTGCATGATTCGTTGTTGTTGCCTTCTCTTGTTTCTTACTTACCCTATTCGTCGTCGTCGTCGGCGACGCGTATAGCAGCTGCAATTTAGCTCTGTAGCTGTTGACTGTTTGTGGTTCGCTTATTTTTACCCTATGTTCGTTCGTTCGTTCATTTCACACACACACACAGATACACACACACACACATATAGGCAAGCACATCTGTATCCGTCATGTTCATCGTGTTCGTGCTGCCGCTGCCGTTGCTGCTGCTGGTGGCACCGCAGTTGGGCGCTCAGCGTTGCCACATCGTATACAAATTTCCACTTGAAACGAGTTTTACACGCCTGAAATGTTAATATATGAATCTGAATCTGAATCTAGCTCTGTCATGACCACAGCATATGCATTGTTCGAAACAATTTTAACTGTGACTGCAATTTTATTAATGACGAAGTTTTCTGCTCCTCCATCATAAGACTCAATTCCCATAGGGGGAAACACATTCCATCTCCCCAGTAAACACACTCAAATGATCTCTCCCATTCTTCACCCAAAGAGTCGAATTAAAAAAGAAAGAAAAACAAAGTTATGGATGTGCTTTTCAAACACTTTTCCCTTTAAGAATTGCAATGCACATTATTGTAAAAAAAAATTTTATTTGGAAATAAAAATGAGTTGAATGCTGATCAGACAAATAACCACACATTTTTTAGCAAGTGGAGTAAATTTCCATATAAATCTAAAATTATTTGAATTTTTTTTAAAGTAGATCTTTGAGATCTAAGCTGATCACCCACATTACTGGGACTACTGCATTTTCCAATCAGTCAGTTAAAATGTTCAGAAAATTTTTATGCAGTCATTTTTGAATTTACTTATAGATTTAAAAAATAATAAGAGCTTCAAACCGATCGGACTAAAACTGAGAAAACGGGTTTTTCCCATTCTCCGAAGCTTCCAAAATTCCATATTAGTGCTCAGCTGTGTCCAATAATGAAAAGTACTGTGTACGTTGTACAATAGCTTTGTTGCTTTTATGGCTTGGCCCCTGCGCTCACTGCTATTGTCAATCGCCAGCCGGTGAGGTTAAACTCTTTTATGCACATTTACATGTACAGATAATTAGATGGGAAGACAAACGACAAACAACAAACAACAAACGACCAACGTCGTCGTTGTCAGTTATTTTGTCGTTGCGCTTGTTTCACGCAAAGATACCCTACAATAGCAAAAGCCAGCTGAATTCTTGCTTTGTACGTTTTCGACAAAGCGGTAGATACACAGATATACACATACACAGACACGCACACAGGCACGCTCAAACTCACACACGACATAGCACACAAGCATACAGAGAGAGAGAGAGAGAGAGAGAGAGAGAGAGAGCGAGAAAGAGAGAGAGAGCGTAACAGACTTGCAGGTTGCACACACACAACAGCGAAAGGGAGAAGGCAAATCCACACGTTGCTGTGCGCTGCTGTTCGTAGTTTGGTAGAAGCAGCGAATGTTGGGTTTGGAAATTTTCAGATCCACTTACACACAATATGTAGACACAATATGTACCCACATATGTAAATGGTTAAATGTAAATGTATGTTATACTACATACATACACACACACACACTCACACATATATATATATATATATTTATATATGTATATATACATATATACATATGTGCAAATATTGTTTTTCACTTGTTCTTTGTCGAAACATTTTTGTTTCGACTGTTGCAAGTAAGTAAGTGCCCAATAGGCTCATGCCTCCATTCGCTGTACTTGCTTCGACAAACCGTTTTATATACTTGTACATATGTAGTTGCATGCACATAATGTGGTTGCATGTTTTAATGCAACTGTATATGTTGTGTTAAACTTGAAATATATACGTACATATTATATTAATTAGGCTTACGCCTTTTGGTTGCTTTCGGAAATAGAGTTGGTTGCAGGACATCGGGCCCGCGAAACTATCTGCAAATTCCTCGGGGTGGGAGGGATCGTGATCGACTATCTAAAATATTAGGACACAAGACAATTTCCGACAATCCGGAAAAATCCCGACGCTCCGACAATCCCAATAAACTCCAACTATCCCAATCAATCTTATCTTATCTCCTTTGTAAAAGGAAATTTAAAATATAAAAGAAATTCAAATTGAAAGAAACAACACTAAAAGATTAGTTGACATTGATTATACATTTTTAAAAACTTTTATATGGTTTCCACCGTTTAAAACGGCAAATTGCTCAAGCCGACAATGAGGAAAGTTGGAAAGGAAATGTATATGCCGGCAGATTTTCAAAATGTTCATTTGTCGCTTATAAAGAAACGCTACAAGTTGACCCCAACGAAGAAGACGCGCAAAATTCTATTATACACAATCGAGTTATAAAATTTAAAATTAATATTTAAGAGTACTGGAAAATTTACACAACACCCACCTAGCTTCGGCAAAATGTGGCATTTGCCACACGCACCGGGATTGGAAATAATTTTTGAAATTGATAAAAATGAGAAAATTACGCTTGTTTTGGCCACAGTACTAGTAAAAATGAATCCTCTCACCTGTAGAACTCCTTCAAAAAAGCGCAAACCGATATTTTCGTTGAACGCCTACTGAATACCGACTATTTCCAATAAATAATAGATTAAGTCTGACATATGCGACTGGCACTGTCCTTATGTGCTTAAATAGTTGGAATTGGCTTATGATTAATGTTTAGTGCTGTCATTCTAATAAGTCTGAATGACAGCGCTTTGCATTAAGAATAAATTCGGTGGCGAATTGCTAGGCTAAAATCGGTAAATATGATGTACTTTACAGTGAACAAATAAAATTTGCGTACACCCCGATTTTGTAACAAAGCTATTTTCAATCAGTCCATCCTAAAGTACAAATCTATAAAAGTTTCTTAAAATGCAAGTAGATATAATATATGTATCACAAATCAAAAACACCCTCTTCTTAAAAATGTATTTAAAAATGTAAATTTATTGATTCACTGTACATATACATATGTGTGTAGATACATGTATTACTTTTATTCCTTTTTGAAATAAAAGAAAAAGAACTTGTATTCTATCATAAGTACAATATATATAAATGGCTTCCGTCGGGGAATCCTGTTAATACTCGTGCCTCATTTGGTTTCGCAATTCGCGCATGGTAATCTGTAAAATATGTTGAAAATATTAGAATGAAGTATTTGATATGTAAATGTGAAGATAGTATATCCATATAAGTCATTGTATTGATTGATTGATGTGGTTAGATACATTTTGTAATTGACATGTAAATTATATTATTTACCTTTAAGATCAGTGAACATTCGTATGTATAATAGTTACAGTCGGCTTAAGAAGTCTTTTAACTGATAACAAAGTCATGTAGAAATATATATATAAGAAGTATTATTAACATAACAACGTAACAACATCAAAGCAAATTCCATAAGTAATGCGACTTAATGTACTGGGGATTTGGTTTGGTTCAGAAGTTAGCAAGAGATTTATGGACTGTGTAACGGCAAACTATAGAACTCCGGATTATATACACTGTAAATTTAATGATAACAATTATGAGAGGGCGGCAGCATCACGCCGAAACGATGGAATTGTGCCAATCATAAATATGGTAAATAAAAATAGAAATAGTATTTCATGTTGTTCAGTTAGACATAAATGCGAATGCGGGCAGTATTGGGTTGATATCAATTCATATCTATATCTTCCAATCGTACTGGCTGTGTGTACGGTATAACCGATTTCTTGCTAACGTCTCGAGACAGCGCCTTTCGCATATCTGAAACAGGAATTAGACAAAAAAGGATTTATAGATATGGTGCATCAGTGACATATATACGTTGCGATCATACCATATGCATCCTCATCCTGATCGCCCGAGTAGTACTCGAGTATAGTGCGATATATGATATAGCCCAAATTTGTATACATATTGATGGCCACCTTATTGCTCTTACGCACAAACAGGTCAACAAAATAGGCACGCTTCCTGCAAGGCACACAAGTTTCCAATGAGATTTTAGGCAACTTCAAGTGGTCCAAAAAGTGTTTCACACAATTTCTTGCAATGCAATTCTAATTTTTTTCGTAATTACTTTTCCGATATGTCTTCTAGGAAGTTCATCAGGAGCGCTGCTAGACCCAGTCGTCTGTAGTCCGGCGAAACTGTGAGAGCCGTAACATGACCATGCCAATTATCCATATGGCCCTCAACCTTTCCCATAACTGCAGCCGGGCGACAATTATGAAAATGGAATTGATTTTCTTGTTTTATTGCTATTACTTACTGTATCCCATAATGTGACCGCTGGGAGATTCGGCAAGCTGAAAGTATTCCGGCCACTTGGCCAGATATTGTGTGTAGAAGGAGAGCCCGTATGTTTCCGTAAGTGGATCAAAATTCCTGAAATGGACATACCATTTAGTTTTTAGCCAAACGCAACAGGCTTTACATACACATTGTTAAATTTAAAGAGGTCGTCACAGGTGAATGGCCGTAGCGTAGTCATTTTAATTTTTGAATTTTGAATAGTTTAATAATAAACACCGGTTTCGCTAGCGTCACAGTCTATAAATTGTACATAATGTAACATTGTCTATCGATTGCAAAACGTGAAACACGTTCGCTGGCGATTGTCGATAGCGCGCTTTAGAATTAGGGCACATGGTCAGGGCAATGCGCAGGTCGGTTAGTTGCTATTTGTATGACATTACGTCACAATATTTGAAATGGTCAAGCGGTTATTATCGATAACACGCTGTTAAGTCGCACTGTATGATAAGCAGTACATGGTCATCGCATTTGCTTGGCGTGACGTCACAAGCTTCATGTTTAGCAAATTTGTAAATGTAATTGCGCAAACTATTTGAAAATCATTTTAGACAGATGCCACAAGTCACGCATAAAGTTCTCAAATTACTTTGGTTCTCTTTATTTAACGATCTGTATTCGCACCTGTACTTGAAATTTGAGCTAATGACGTCATGCGCAGTGGAAGCTCACAGAGTTGCGCGGTGCCCATTAACGTCATCTGTGACCCTCGACGCGCTGTGGATCAGGGCAGCATAAAACTTTGCCACAAGCAGCACATACACAAACAAATCAACAGCAACAGCAATGCTAATCCAACTCCTGCGGGCGCAGAGTGTGAAGTGCTGCTAATTAAAGGGGAGGGGCGAGCGAGCAAGCAAGCAGTAAGTTAATCTCTGCAAATCTCGACTCCCCTAACATTAAAAAGATTCAAATCGAAACAGTGCACAAAGCAGTGTGAGCGCCATCCATCCCCAAAAACCGAAAGCGCAACAGTTGAATATGCAGCCAGCGCAGCCTGGGGGCTGCCCCAGCCGGAGCGGCAAGCCACAGGACTGCGGCACCTTGTCGCGCGATGATTTCGATGGCGATCCCGTTAGCATTGATGAAGTGGAAACGTGCCTGTTCCTAGGTACGATGAATGCTTCTGCATATACACAATTGCCATTCGGATGTGTTATTTTATGTTTTGCTTGCAGGCAATCTGTCGGCAGCCACCCATATGGAAACGCTTAGATCGTTTAAAATTACGCATATCCTGACGCTGGACTCGGTGCCGCTGCCGCAGCACATTTTAGAGGCGAGCTTCCTGACCACCAAATACGTGCAAAGTGAGTGATGGCTATTTGATATAATTTTGACATAATATATATATATATATATAATAATATTGTACAACGGCTGCAACAGTTGCCGATATGCCACGCGAGGATATACTGCAGCATTTGGAGGCTTGCGTTGACTTTATTGCCAGCGCTGTGGAACAGCAGCACAATGTCCTTGTCCACTGGTAAGGTAGCAGATGCCCCTTGCATTGATCCCGCTGATTTTAATCCAACTGTGCGCCTCTCGCCTTGACAGCTACTTTGGCGTCAGTCGCAGCTCATCCGCTGTCATTGCGTACGTGATGAAGCGCCACAATCTGGACTATCAGCCGGCATATGAGCTGGTGCTGGCCAAGCGTCGCTTTGTGCAGCCGAATGCTGGCTTTGTGGCACAACTGAAGCTCTTTCGTCGCATGGGCTACAAGATTGATCCCGGCTATCAGCGCTATAAGATGCATCGTCTTCGACTCGCTGGCGAGCAGATGCGCAAGGCAAAAATATTGCCGCAGAGCTTCCATAATATTGTGCGTCCGGATCCGGATATAACACGCGAGAATCCCGAACCAATTGTTTTTCGCTGCCGTCGCTGTCGCCGCGTGCTTGCATCCAAGTCGAATGTTCTCGAACATCGACCGCGTGGCCAACCAATGGCACCACCGGCCCAAGATGCCATCGAGCCCACGGAGCCACGTCTGCTCGACCAGCTGTCGGATCGCTTACGCAAGGCATCGCTGGGCTCACCCAGTCATGAGAATACCGGCTCGAGCAATCAAAATCAATGTCGCAGCCTGTTGTTTGTGGAGCCCATTGCCTGGATGCATCGCATCATGCTCAATACCCAAGGGCGACTCTATTGTCCCAAATGCGAGCAGAAGCTGGGCAACTTTAGCTGGATCAATGGTACACATACACAAAGCACAAATAACAATTGTCCTCGGCTTGCCGAAAACTGAATATCCTTGCAGATACATGTCATAGTTATCCGATGCTGATAAGCTTGAAGAGTGTGGAGTGTTAGATATATATTTATTTATCATCAGCACCATCCGAAGTCTAATCTAGTCCAAGGTATCTTTCTCTGGGAATAATCGGTTCATAGTTCGAATTTATAATGATTTTTAGATGTGTCTGTCAGGATATTTAAGTAAATAGTATGATTGATTCACAGGTATATTAAGTGATTATTTTATAATGATGTGGTTCTCTTGTTCATCTTCTTTGCTTGCAGCCTGCCAGTGTCCTTGTGGAGAGACAATGACGCCTGCATTTTATTTAATACCTTCCAAGGTGGAGCTCTCCAAGGCCGTGCAGAATGTGCAGACAACTGTTTAATTGTTTAAGAATTAGCGCTGATTTTAGATTTCGAATTGATTCGATTTCGTGCAGCTTATACTCAATCTATATGTATTTGTACTATATGTAATTGTTAACAACAAATCAAGTGTTATAGCTAGCTAATGAAATTCGCTATTGCTGTTTTAATTATATAGTTTAAGGCCTGTATGTAAATATACATATCTGATCCAAAATGAAATCGGTTTGTGCTGTTCCATAAATATGCATTTGGCATTTGTCTTTTGCATACCGCTTATTGCATATATCAAATATTAATGTTAATTATTTTAAATGTATTTACATGATTTTGTCAAACACTTTTTGGAGTATTTTGCGCATTGTTGTGTGTGGACTAAACCAAAAACCACTAAAACCAAACCGAGTAGAAAACCCCCTCATCCAAAGCAAAAAAAAAAAAAACCAAAATCAAAATGTGAAAATGTTTCGGTGACAATATTTAAAAATTAAACTATAATTATGCTATAAATGTAGTACTATATGATGTAGTAATCCGATGTTATAAATGTTGTACTATATGATATAGTTATCCGATTTGCAACAAGTATCACATAAGCTACTTAATTGGCGATCAGAAACGTCTCTTCTTATTCGAAAATTGTTAAAAATATTAAATCTCTTTCACGAGCATCAAATATGTAATTTGTTTTTATGTCGATGTTTTGCATACTTTCACGCTGAAAAATCAAATCGATCCTTACAGATTTTCGTAAGGCTGGAAAAGACTTTTTCTATCGAACGGCTTTCAAGGATTATGGGGTTATCTAAGAGCCCAAACACATTCATAGTTCAAAAAAGCGAGATCCTTCAGAGTTCGGACACTACCAGGAAGTCTTGGCTGTTCATTGAGCAGCTTAGAAACAAGGATCGCAAGGACCAACGTTATTGTTCTGGAAAAATACGAAGAATCCTAATCAGCACACTTCGTATTTACAAATTGAATTTATTGCACCAATTGCAAATCCATATGCATTACAAAAATAGTTGATATCTTTAATACAATTACTAAGTACTTGAAGGCAAGGGGAATGCTCGATTCTCGTCTACCTAAAAGTAGCCATCCTCATCATCCGAGTCTATTAAGTAGGGACTGTCGAGGGCGCCCAAGCCAGCGGCAACGCCGCCCTCATTCGCCGTCGATAGCTTTGTGCGGAGCATGTGTCCGGCCTGATAGTTGTGGACAATGTGCTCGGCATCGCCAATAACGACGCCAAAGATGCCCAGCTCGGAGACCATGTCGACTATTTCGGGTGGCATTGTGCCGCCGGGCCGGACCATATAGCCCTGCGACAACGGCGGATGGATTAGATCCATTAGAATCCAAGCGGAACGCTCCACGCGGCTCATGCGCTGTAAATGTGCAGATACATTAATCATATATATGTATATATATAATATCGGTATAAGTATGTAAGTACCTTGAGTGCATCCGGAATGTCCAAGCCGTAAACATTGTTGCCGCCGCCCTCGCGTTGTGGCTTCAACACAAAGTTCTCGGGCGTTCGCAGTGCCATTTCATAGTTGGCATTGCCCGCGTCGTTGTCATCGAGCGAATAGAGTCCGGTGAAGATTTTACCAACGGCCTTAATCTCCTCCGGGTCATTGATGAAACGCTCGAGCACGGCTGGCTGGGCGAGTGCCTGTTGCACCTTCTTCGTACCCGCCAAATGATAGTGGATCGATGGGCACTTAATGGCCAGCGATGTTTCCATCAAATAGCGTGCATCCCACTCGCCCTGCGACGGATAATGTCCGGGCTCATATCCGGCACGGAAATAGATCACGGCCACCTCAGTGTTGTTACTACAACGAAAGTGAGAGAGAAAGCTACAGTTGAGAGAGATGGAGAGAGAGAGAGAGATACGCACAGCAGCAGTTCCTTATGCTGACCAAGTTTTCCCTCGCGATGCACATCGGTGAGCGTGCGACGGAGCACTTTGATGTGCGGATAGGTCTCCCGGATGTAGAACTCGTGGAATCGCTGATCGCAAATGTTGTAGGAGACATCCTCAATGATGAACAGGATGACAGCCTGCGGCTTCGCGTATATGTCCCAAGCCTTGACCATGCCATCGCACAGGCCAGACAGCGCCTCATTCTTCGGCATCTATGTGGAGAATATCAATATATATATATATATATAAATCTATATATATTTCTATATATGTGTGTTGATGGTACTCACGTGCTGCAACTTGTCGGAATGGCCGAGTTCTTGTAGGACGAACCTGTGGGCAGGTTAAAAGTGAGAAAAACAAAGAGAGAGAGAGAGAGAAAAAGGAGAAAAATGAGGACGGGGGGGCGGCGGCAAAGAGAAAGAGATAAAGATTAGTAAATCGAACAGTAAGAAATAATATATACAAAAAACACAGCAACAAACAACGACAAAAAAGTGGGTAGAGTTAGGGTTATATACAACTACAATTGTTACAAGTAAGTTAACAAGTAAAAAAAGAGCGGCAATAAAGGGGTATGAATGTTTTTTATTAAGAAAGACAGAGAGAGAGTGATTAATATATGTATAGAGAGAGAGAGAGAGAGAGAGAGAGTAGGCATCAAAAAGCTCAAGTCAAAGCCATAACCAAAAAGCCAACAAAAATGTGTTTAAGTGAAAAGGTGAGTGTGTGCGTAATGAGAGAGAGAGAGAGAGACAGAGTGAGAGTGAGAGTGAGAGAGAGAGAGAGAGGGAGAGTGCAAGTCAGCAAATGTTCAGTGGTTAAAAATGTGAGTTTTTAATTGATTACTGGTGAATTGAGAAGAATTGCTGCAATATTTGTGTGTGTGTGTGTGTGCAGACTCCCAAGACTGTTCCAAATTCCGAGTGTTTCATAATTGGAATGTGAAACCGACATTGAATGGAACTGTGATAAAAACAGTGAGCGATTTGTGATGAGTAAAAAATACAAAGTTAATGAATGAGAGTGTCTAAGTGTCTATGTGTGTGTGAGTGAGAGAGAGAGAGAGAGAGAGAAAAGAGCACGTAATACTTCTGCATAGGCACCAAGTGTGTAGCAATGCCACCGAAACTGGAGGCAATCGTGTTGATTTCAACCTGCTTTATTGCACAGCCCTCGTACACGTGAGCCAAATAGTCAGAACGTAATAGACCGACGCTATAAGCCTGCAATTATGATCGGTTATACATATTATATATAGATGTATATATATATATGTGTATATACAGGGTACATAGAGTAACGGCTTAATTGATTAGATAGCAGCGAGCAGAGAGCTCTTAGCCTAAAACTAAACTAAACCTAAGCTTAATTTTTATTTGTATTCGATATTTTAATTGTAAAAATAATACTAAAAACGAACAAAAAAAAATTCTGAAATTATTATGGTGAGGGAGAGAGCGAGTGGACAACGCGGCGAGAAAGTGAAAGAGATAAGAGTGTGGGTGTGTGAAAGAGCGAGGCGGACACAGCGAGGCATACAGTGAAACAGAAACAGAGAGAGAGAGAGAGAGACAGAGAATGAAATGCAAGGGAAAGCAATGCAGTTCGATTTATTGTTATCGATTGTTTGATTCGGTGACTTGATGGAGATTGATTAATATCGATACGATTTGAATTTCCCAATACAACTTCAATTGCACTTGTATTTTCTTACTATATATATCCTTGTGTGGTTCGTGGATGCAATCTGTGAGGCTGGCTTTAGGTGTAGATGATATGTGGTTTACATTTATCGATGCTGTGATTTCGCATGAGGCAGTGATCATGATCAGAATACTCTTTATATCAGCAGACATCACAGCCTGTTCATTTTGGGGTTCGCTACTACACTACCAACAAAATAAATAATCGCATAGAATTCAGAAAGAATTTCGAAATCAATTCGAAGAAACGCCCAAAATAATGCAAAACAGCATGAAATTTTCTAAATTCTAGCGAATTATTATTTTAAACACTAGCAGGGATCCAAATTGGCAAATGTTTATATTTGCATATGGCAGCTTGGATTCAAATTCCGGAATTCACTCGATTTGTTGCGTGTGTTGCTGCTGTCATTGTTAGAAATGATATTAGATGCAATTAAAAGGAACTTTTACAAATCTGACGAATGTCGACGGGGGACTCAAAACATGACGTGTGTCTGTGTGTGTGTTTCTGAGTGTGGTGTGTGTGTGGTGTGTGTGTTTGTGTGTGGTGTGCCTATCGCATTTCGGTTTCTAGCCAGTTTCTCTTTGAATGACAATGCTAATTTAACCACTTGTGTAAATATGGTTGTCACAAGTTTTTTTTTTGTTTTGTCTTAATTGTTTGCTGTAACACAAAGAAAGAAAAAACTGGCAAACAAAAAAACGAGACAATTGAAAGCGGCAGCAGCACAAATGAAGAATTGTACTTTTTATAGACCGGTAGAGAGTAGAAGAAGCAAATAAGATAAAATAGTATGATTTGCACAATTACTTATTAGTTGTATGGCAAAAAAAAAAGAAAATATAAAACGATAAAGCTTTGCAGGCAAGCGGAGAGCGGGTTAAGGCGGGGACAAACGAGCAGGCAGCAACAGGACTGGGGTCTTGGGGGGAAGGAGCTGGTTTCTTCTTTTGTTCAGTTTCTGTCAAGCAACAAAGAACTACAACAAAACATTCCAGGACTCGAACAAACACATACATATACATATGTGTAAGTAAGTAGTAGTAGTATATATATAATGCAGAGAGTATATATGTATATAGAAAATATATATGTATGTATTGTACAAATTATAATCACAATGAGCTGTATTCGAATCATGGCCCCTATGTTCATAATATAGGTGAAACTGGCCATTTGTATAAACAAGGATAATATATTAAAAAGCACACATCCACACACCAACACACACACACACACACACACACACATGTATATACTATAATATATACTATAGTATATACACACACACTGAGTAAGTAACGGCGTCATTATCTCTCTGGTCATTTATCGCATTTTGTCGAGATATTTGAAAAACATTCCAATTTGTTATTGCAAATCAGGAATCTTAACTGCAAACCTAAACATTCCAATGCCATTTATTATGAAATTAGATCTATTCACAATTTCTTTATCTCAATTCTCGAATCACATTGTTTATTCAAGTGCTTTTCCACCTTTTTGCGGTATTTTAATGTTGTTCGACCTCAGCTTGATAAGTCTTGAAATAGATTCGTATTTTTATGAGCAGTCAGTGAATTTATTATTGGAATGCTTATAGCTGTCATTGGAATATATATATATATTCATATATATATATATATAGGTTACTTTATCATGTGTGTGTGTGTGTGTGTGTTAGTGCGTGTGTTTCTGTTTTTGAATGGCTTTGGTTAGGCTTTCAGGCATTTACAGGCAATGTGAGCTTATATGTGACAGCCAAATAGAAATATATATATATTTATACAGAGAGATAAAAGGATGGAAAGAGAGAGATAGATAGAGAGAGAGAGAGAGAGAGAGAGAGAGAGAGAGAGAGAGAGAGAGAGAGAGAGACAGCACCTTTGTATGGTTTTACTTGCTGGTCCCAAATGGCCAAACCCCGATGCTATCGTATTGATCTCGACTTGTTTCCAGCAGCCCGATGAGGTGCTAACGCCTCGCGCCACGCCCACTTTTGTTGTCTTTTTCGCCTTTGCCTCCTGCTTCTCCTTCGCATCGTTGTCCTTCCCTCCGCTGCTGCTGCTGCTGCACATTGACATATCCCGGCAGCGGGACTCCAGCATCAGATCGCTGCGCAGCATGCCCAGTGAAATGGGCTTTGGTTTCAAACGTGTGTGTGTGTGTGTGTGTGTGTGTTCGTGTGTGTGTTCGTGTGTAAGTGTACGTTTGTGGGGATTCGGTTTCGGAATGCGAATACGTTAACATAAGCCATAGCGATAACGATAACGATTACACGAGCAACACACATCGTGACCATCAATACGATTCGATTTTTCAATTTTTGTCGGATTTTTTTTTTATATATATGTATATATATGTATTTTTTATTTTTTTTTGTTGAAACGGAGGAAAGCAGAAAATGTCAAATCAATGCGTGAGTAATTTTTATAGCTGGATAGATATAAAACATTAAGCTGGGTATATCGAGCAGCGATAACAACAACAACAACAACAACGCAAACACTAGGAGCAGCACCACAAGAGACAGAGAAAGAGAGTGAGAGAATGAGGGAGAGAGAGAGAGAGGGGGGATAAATTGGGAGCCGAAAGAGCTTACAAGAACAAACTACAAATTTGAATATAAACATATATAACCCAAAAGAAAACTATAAATTCGGTGCCAAAAGTCAATTATCGAATATCTCCCGGGTCCAGGATGTGAGCGTAAATCATGTTTAGCGCTTGAGATAAGCTGGCTTAGCTATGAGATTTATGATAAGGCGATAAGATAACGGTAACCAATGTCGACCACAAAAACAGTAGTCATTCGCTAATATCGCTAAATTGACAACAATTTCGAAAATCCATCGAATTTTGTCTATGTACATCGGTAAGCTAACTGTGACTGTACAGTTGGAAATACCATTGCAAATTTTGCAATCGAACATGCCATTTTTTTTACTCAAAAATCAAATTGTATTAACTTTAGCTACTCAAACAAGCATATTCAAATCAATACGTTTTTAATAGCTGTATAAAAAAAGGATTTACAATTTCGAAATTGCATTTTTAGCGATTTGCATTTAGAAATAAATCAAAAAGCGTTGTAATTAGCGAGCGAGCACTGTGAATGTTATTAAGTCCATGTTACGACTAGACAGACAGATAGATAGAGAGAGAGAGAGAGAGATGGGGTACGAAGAGAGAGAGAGAGAGAGAGATGGGGTACGAAGAGAGAGAGAGAGAGAGCAAGAGAAATCACTAAGCTGTCCACCAATTCAATCACCTGCACCAAAGCAACCTAAAAACCCTTTAGCTGGGAATCTTAAATGGTGCTGACTTGGAGATGTGGATGTGGATGAGGATGAGGATGAGAATGAGGTCGACGATAACGATGACAAAGACAAAGCTGATGAGTGACTAATGACTAATTGACGCATGATGATTGGGTTGATTTAACAATGGTTATGGTGGATGTGTGGATGTGCATATATTTAGGTAAGAGGCAAACGAACACAAGATGTCTCACCTGGGTAAAGCCATGGGCCAGAACCTTGCGATAAATGTTAAATAGATTGGCAGTGAACTCATCCACTTTAATTGTCTCCGCCAGCGTGGTCGTTATGAATTCCTCATCGTGGGCGACATTGTGCATCAGACGATTGATAATCGGCTGCAGGGCGATCGCCTTCTCGAATTCCTTGCGCGGAAAGGAGGACGGCACCAGCACAAAGGGCGCAAACTGTCACACCGCAAAATGTTCAAGTTGTCAAATGGAAATGGAAATCAAATCATACATAATTTTGCAAATGCTGCAAACAACTTACATTTAGCGAATCCAGACTGAAATTGTTCTTGGAGCGCATGGCGGCGCCATGCATTATGGCATAGTCCTTCGCCTTGGCCGTTATCTCCAACAGCTCGTCCTCGGCCAGCGGCAATTTAATGCAGCCGCGCAACACGGGCGTATTATCATCGACGGACATTGCTTGCAATCTGGCTTGCAATCACTTTTCAATTTCGACAATGTCGAAATTTATTGCTCTGTTGATATAGTCAGCTGTCGACTCTGTCGCTGCTGCTGCTGCTGCGCCGCTGCTGATGTTGTAAATGTCACGCTGAGTGATCGGATTCGTTGTAGCTGCTACCTGTTGCTAGCGCTTGCTACTGCTTGCTGCATATATGAAAGTTTGTACTGTACGTGTGTGTACTTGGAATTTATGCAAGTGTGTACTCTAATTGTAATAAATGATGTCAAAACTAAATTCACTACTTCGAAACATTCACTTCGATTTAGAATGTATATATATGTATATGTGTATATCTGTGTTTGTTTTCAATGGCGAGTCAGATCTGTCAAGTGGAGAGAGCTCTCATTACGATACATCGATTAAAGCAGTTGCTGTTAACCATTTATCGAAGTGTGTGTTTTTGTTGTTATCGAGTATAAATAAAGCGTTGAATTACAAAAAAAAAAACCTATCACTTAATCCTTAATGCGAATTGCCATCATACATTGTAATAAATACGATCGAAACTGAATTAAGATCGAAATATTCAGCTAGAAAAATGCTATTTTCAAGTGGCCAGCTAGTGCTGTTAAACGGAGGAGCATACCGATAAATGACAAGTTTCATAACAAGTTCTGTTGACCTGTTAGCGATTCTTATTTTATTTTTCTGTTGAGTTCAAATATAAGCATTATCTCAAACGTATGTACGAAATTATTGCCTAACTGCCTGACGAGCTCAACAACTTTTAAGGCAAAAAACAAAAATATATATATCTATATATAATTATACCCGCGTCAATCAGATGTCGAGCAGCGCTTACCTGTCCAAATCGATAAGATTAACATCCTTAAGGAAGAAGAAGATTATCAACAACAACAAGCAGAATCTCCAGGTTTTGGATTAAATAATTTCTCAAGGTAGGCTATTGAGAAGAGCCGCAATTTTGGAAGCAAGCAAAATGTAATATGGATAAAGTTTTGACAAATCGTAGCAGGCATGCATGGGAAGTTTCTGACAAGCAAAACATTCTCCTTCAGTCGCTTCGATTTCGTTTCAAGTTCATTTCGATATGTAAATTTTGAGTAAAACGAATTAAACAAATAAATATATTCGTTCACAGCGCATTGGTTGTATATGTAAACTATTCCGTGAATTGAAAATTACAAAATTAACTGATTGATACTACCAACAAGTAATTTCAAAAATAGTGCTGCATACGCGCCGATAACCAGACTGTAAAGTAGCATTGCATTTTCGACAATCGCAAAATTTGGCTAGTGAGCTACATCGCTGAGACAACCAGCTGTTCGCTTGAAAAGAAAAAGAAGAAGAATATTCTGCAAGAATAGTAAGCAAAGTAAGTAGTCAAATGGAAGGAAAAACATTGAAACGCATGCGCTCCGAGGACGATGAGTGTAACAATAATGTTACCCAAACCAAAGTCTGGGTCAACGAAAAAATGAGAGATTCTCGCGACCCAGACAAAATGAAAGCCGTCCATGGTGCGTACTATATACTTACAGAAATAAACAAATTACAATTGACGAACCTTTTTTTGGCGCGCAGAAAAAACGACAAAGATTATGAGTGAAGGCGCCGCAAACCTGAATGCCACTTGCCATGTTGAAAATCCCGCGAAGTTGTGCGACCGATATTATCTGTTTGGCGATGGCACTATCATTTTGCGCGACATGAATCCGGACGGTGTCAATCCCGGCCTCGTTCCCCGCGTCGCATCTTGCTGCAGGCGTCCGCAGCTGATAATCGACAAGTGCGCAAATTGCGCTTTTGATTTGTGCGAGGAATGCGGCTATTCGTGCATCGAGTGCCATGAATTCATATGCCACACATGTGTCACCCTGTTGTTCGTATTCTACATATTGCCTATTGCCTATTCCTGCTCCAACTAATAATATCTTTTCACTTCCAGCGGCAATCGTCCAGAAGAAGCCGAGCATCCATTGTGCGAAGTTTGTCAGATGTTTGTATCCTAACCATCAGCAGATCACATGCAATGCACATGCGCACACAAATTCATGATCACAGACGCCACCTGATATACAATTATAGAATTTTAGCATTTCGGATAAATCGAACTCAAGTACAAAATCAAAATCAACAGTAATCATTTAATGCTTAAAATCATCCATCATCATAAATGAAAAAAAGCATTGTAAACCATAACAATACTTCACACTTTCATATAAGAACAACATAACGATTTAATCAAATCAAACAATATATATATATATACAACATCTCTGTAAGATCTCTCACGATATGCCTTAATTAGACTGTGGCCGGCTCGCAAGCTTAAATCCTGGGCACAGTTGACGAGAGCTTTAAAACAACACACAACTCACTCGCACACGAATAGATGTAATAATTGTTTAATGTAAAATGTAATATAAATTTATTAAAAACTACATTTTTTAAAGAAAACGAAAAGCTGGTTCCTTTACAACACAAACCAAAATAACATCTGAAGTATGCATATGTAAAGCCTGATGCAGCAATCAGTTTAATCTTACTATACATAAATCTATAATATTTATTCATTAAGAATTAGTTATGTTGTTTGTACATTGGTACATTAATCCATCTATATTTTGCCCCGGAACTTGTGGTACTTGTCGTGCTCCTTGACCAGATTCTGATACATACCAGCACCCGCTTCGCTGCTGGCACGCAGTATGAAGTGTCCAGCGCGATGATCACAGATGCCAATCAGCTCATGGCAGATGCGAATCATGTGCACCTTCACCTGGAAGACAAAATAAAAATCAAAATTTAATCAAATGGACGCCAGCTGGGCAGGGGATATGTACCTTTTCGAAGAGTGTGGTGGGTCGCTCGGTGGCAACCATCTGCTTGATGGTGAAGATCAGCAGGAACGGTGCGACACGTTTGATGGCCAACGCTAGAGGTCCCGCCGCGATGGCGGAGATAAGCGTAACCAGTTTCATGGCCAGCTCGGACAGGCCATCGAGCTCGGCATCAGTGAGGCTCTGAGCCTGTTTGCGTTCGCTGCGATAGCAGACAATCGACTGCACAAGATCCTGGCAGATAGCCGTCAGCTGTGCGGCACGATCCGACATCAGTGACGAATGATTGCGCAACAGCAGCAGACAATTCTCGGAGAGAGCCGCGTGCAGCTGAACGAAATCCGACCAGCTACCGCCGGCAATGATGAATCGTTTGATATTTATATCGAGCATGCTGCCCAGTATGGAGTCAAGTGTTTCGCCGCTAAGTGGAACGGTTCGATTGCTGACCAAGGCGCTCTGTGCTTCCAGCAGACGCAGCACATGCTGCCGATAGCTGCCATCGGTGACGGGCGGCAGGCGCAGCGCAACATTACCGCTGACCAGCTCGAAGTGCTCGTTGAGCATCTGTCAAAGATAGCATCGATCATCAGGCATGGTTGAGCATCGTGCTTTAAGGGAAACTTACCGCCGCCTTAATGCTGCTCAGCGAACATTTCGCGAATAGCGTCAACAAGATGAGCACATTCTGCAGGCTGGTGTGCTCGGCAGCCGTCTCTGGCCGCCGCATCCCATCCAGCTGGGCGATCAGTCTGCGCAAGAGCAGCAGAAAATCCTCATTGGTCTTGTAGCCAATGATCAGTTTAATGGCCGGCTCAATGCACTGGATGTCCAATGTGGAGGCGGACTCAATGTCCGCATTCAATTGCCGCCAATACGTATTGAGCACAAACTCGATCTCGTCCAGGTCCAGATGCAGCAGTTGGCGATGCGTTAGCGCCACATTCAGCAGCCGTATGGCATGTGCATTACGATAATTAAACTAATTCAATGAATTAAATAAATTATTTAACACATTTAATTATTTAATTGTGATTTCTTTGCCTCACCGAGTGTCCAATGTAAATCTTGCAGATGCGCCGGAAGTTTTCATCGATGGGTTGCACAGTTGTCGTTGTCGTTGCCACGTCTTTTTTATCCTGCTTCTGCTGCTCATCCTGCTGCTGTTGCTGCTGCTTGGCGGCACGATTGATGCAGCTGCTCAGATAGATGGCATAGCCGCTGAGGGTCTGCTGCACAAACTCCTTGTAGACGGTTGGCGGCTTCTTCTTCGATCGAAACTTGTGTGTGACAAACTGGCCATAAATCTCGAGCAGCGGCTGCAGATGTCGTTGCATCCGTTTCGCCTGCATACCCGTCCCGCTCGACAGCGTCTCAATTGCGAGCAGCAGCAGCTGGCGGCATTCCGTATCCAATTGCGATTGCTGCAACTGGTCGCGAAAGTGTTGGGCACAACTGGCGAGGAAAATATCGGTGCCGGGACCCAAGCGACGAATGCAGCGTCCAAAGAGCGTCTCATAGAATCGCCACGTAGGCGGACAGGCTGAGGAGACGGGCGCCGTTGCTGCCTCACTAGCAGCACCAGCATCAATGGGCACCAATTGCAGCAGTTCCACCACCTGCGGAAAATAATTGCAAAGCGCCAGCGGCTGACCAAAATGTAAAATATCTGCGGAAGTAAAACAAAGTGGAGAATTAGGGATCAGGATTACATATACACATTGAGGAGGCTATATGCGATAGAGAGTGATTGTGAACTGTAAAAAACGGAGACTATCTCCCTCTCGGTCTCGCTTTCCCTGTGTGACTCTTACCGATGAGCTGCTCGAGAAGCTGGTCGGCTTGTTGCTGCAGCTGGGCGCGTCTCACATCGTGATACAGACTGAAGATGAGCAACCAAAGACGCGACTTAATCCTGCTAACCAGCTGGACGAGTGGCAGCTGATGCAGTGCCTCGATCAGCTCCAGCGTTGTGTCCATTGGCAATGACGGCTGCTTTGTGCTCGCACAATGTTGCCTCAACGCATTGGCCAAGGCGGACTCATCAGCCTCGTGCAGGAGCTTGAGTTGCTTGGACAGTAGCGTGCCCTTAATCTTGGCCTCCTTCAGACCGGCTGCGTAATCCTCGAGCAGCTGTAGCGTCTGCAGCTCCACACTTTCGGCGTCGTGCAGCAGATCTGTTTGCTGCAGCTGTTTCGCTTGTTGTTGCAGTCGCAGCTGTTTTTGGGCTCGTGTCAAGTGGTGGGCGACTAGTTGATGGGGCACCAGCTCGACGAGGGCATCCGGACAGGGCTGTGCACGCTGGTTGGGCAACAGCAGCCAGCCGGCTTCGATCAGCTGCAGTTCCAGACGCTGCAATCGCTGACGGCCCAAGCTTTTGCCGAAATTGTGAACACGCTGCTGGATCAGTTTCCACTCGTGGCTGGGCAGGAATTTGTGCAGCTGTGCCGGCTCCACGTCCAGCTTCGTCTGTGACAGTCCGTCTGGCCAATAATAGGCGAGGAGCAGGTCAAAGCAACTGGCCCGTTCGACGCATTCCAGGAACGCGTTCATCGTGCGACGATTGTGCTCCCGCGCGAGCAGATGTCGTCCAAACTGGCAGAGGACCTGGGCGGTATGTTGACGCTGTTCCGCCACCTGGGTCTCGTGCTGCTGCACTTGCTCCGCGAGCCGTGTGCCCAACAGATACTGACTAAGCAGCGTTGCCTGCAGCTCGATGGCAAAGTTAAGATTCGCCGGCAGCACCGCCTGCGAATCGTTCACCAGCAGCTCGGCAAAGCTGTGCAGCAGCATTCGCCAGATGACAATGGATGGCTTGGACATGAGCTGACTAACGAGGCGTGTGAAGGCAGCGCCTGCTGTCTGACTTGGCCACGTTTGGGCGAGGCGATCCCCTGTGCAGCACACAGCTTCCGTTGGCGTCGTTGTCTTGAACAGCAGCTGTAGATAAATATCATCGTCTTGTTCCAAGGCCGGCTGCTCCTCCTGCTCCGATGTGAGGCGACTGCGCTTGGACTCGCCGTTGCACGTGGGCATTTGCAGCTCAAATTTGGAGAGCCATTCACGCAACGATTTCAGCAGCTGCATAATGAAGCGTTCGGTGCGACTCAAACGTCTGCACATGTCCAGCAGAAGCACCAGGTACTCGGCGTAGAGGCGCAACTCCAAATCGTTGCGTTTCGGAGCGCACAGCATCCACACGGTGATCTGATAGACATTCGGTTCGATCAGCAGCGGATTGAGACGCAAAGCGGCACAGAGCATCATTAGTAACTGCCGCAGATGTTTGCGTCGGAATTTGCTGATCTGCTGGAGCAGATGTTCGGCGACGAAGGCGACGGCCGATTGTTTGCGCGTCTCTTGGAATTGCAGTGGAATGTTGTGCTTGCGCAGCGACTCCAGCGCATGGGTGGTCAGTGTGATCACCGCTTCCGGTGGATAAACATATTCCGGCTTCCATTCAACGCTCCAATTGAGCACGTAATACATTAGTTTAAATTGTTTGGCCGGATCGTAGCGATGATTAAGCAGTGCTGCTTCCAGGACGAGCAGATGCAAGGCCATTGGCAGCTTGGACATGCGTGTGGTCAACTCATTGGTGTGCAGATGATCCGTTAGCTGCATCTCCAGTGCCGCCAGTTGCTCGAAGCAGCAGAAGCCGCGCTCACGCAACTGCAGGAACAGCTGGCAGAGAGGCTGCAGCGTCGCCTCCGTGTATGCCTTGAGCAGACGAGGACGATTCTGGGCGCGTTGCACATAGTCGCGCAGCTGTTGCAGCAGCGGCAGCATAAAGTCCGCATGCCGCATTTCGTTGTCATCGCTGTGGAAGAGCAGCTGTCGCTCGTAGCAGGTGAAGAGAGTGCCATAGCTGCACATGATTAGATCGTAGTCGGCACGCAGCGCATCCTGCACCAGCTCAAAGTTCAGCAGTTGCTGGATCAGTGCCGGATGCGTCTGACCAGCAACGGGAGCCGCATCCTGGATGCGCTTGAGCAGCGCTTGAATCAGAGCCGACTTTGTGACCACACCCACAAGACCCGGTTGGGCGCGCAGGCTGAACAGCTGCTGCAGCTGTGACACGGGCAGCTCCTCGTCGACATTGGGCAGCGTCTCCGCCAGCCATTGACAAATGACTTCGTGTTTATTGATGTAGACAAAATCGAGAGATTGCCACACTTTAATTGCAAATTCCAAGCGTGCCGTATACTGTTTGCTTTTGTCCTCTAGCCACGTTCGTAGCTCTGTAATGCATTTATATTCGTATATATTTAGACATTATTTATGTTGTGTTGGCGGGCAACTTACCTTCGCCTATCTCCATGCTGCCGATTGAAATAAAAGGCAAATACAAATTTCGATTTCGATTGCGTGCGCGCACGTGTTGTGCCCTGATATGTGTTATCGATGAATGTACCAGCCCAGTGTTGCATAAGCCAACAAATTATATCATCTGTTAAGGTAGTGTTATAGTAAAGTACGTTGTTTTCTATTTGTTTCTGAAACTTTCGTACACACAAGTTGAGTATGTTTCTCTAAATCTAAACGCCCGGTAACTTGAGTTAATAAAAAGTATAATTGACCACGAATTACATTTGGAATGAAACAGACCGAACCCATTATGAACATTTTCAAAATGTGTATTTGGCCGTTTGACCTGTCGTTGAGTGTTCAGCTGTTTTTGTGACGTCAGCGTCGACCATAACAGAGTGTTTTTTGTATGTAAAATAATAATAACAAATACTAATAAAAAAATTCAACGAATCCGCAATTATTTTTTATATCTTATGAAAACTTGTAACAAACTTACAACTTAACAAAACTTTAACAATATTCAAAATACGTACAGTTCTAGCAATCGTAGTTTGCCTTGACGTCACATTTGAGTGAAAAAGCCATGCTAGCGGTGAGCAATCTTCTAATGAAAATGTAAATAAACAGCTGCTTAAATTGTTTTTGGACCGGCAGGCAAAGTGGACAGAATTTATAGCAGCGAATTTTTCATTTAAGCTTTTTTTTTTAACCGCTTTGCCGAAGTTTTTGATATTTAAATTTGTTGTGTATTTAATTAAATGAATTGACTTGCTTAAAATTGGCAAAGATTTGTAGAAATAGTTGGCAATGCTGCTGAACTGCACACGAGTGAAGCATGTGAGAACAGCGCTGCAGATTTGTCAAATAACTCGAACGGTCCAGCGTAATCCGTTGCTGCTGTTGCGGCGACCATTCAATCAACTGTGCAAGATCCGAACACCGCCGGCGCCAGCTGTTGCCCGTTCGACTGGTGGCAGTACCAAATGGGTAACCTATCTGCTCAACTTTAGGCGCGGTTTGCACACTGCCAACAAACCGGCGAAGGAGGTGGGTAGCTTCTTCAAGTCATTCAAGTCTGAGTACAAGCGTCTGCTCACACTGGCCACAGACGAGATATGGACACTATTACGTAGGTAAATGCCATCGTCTGCCATTGGATCGATTGTTTTACATTTTGTATCTCGCTCTCGGCATTTTCAGTCGGCTTCCTCTGTTTGGTTGTCTCCTCGTCGATCACGATGAGTGTACCATTCTTTCTGGGACGTGTTGTCGATGTTGTCTTCAATAAGAAGGGCCTGGAAGCGAAAGCATTGGAGAATTTACGCGGCTATTCACTACAATTGCTCGGCCTATTCCTTATCGGCGGCCTGGCAAATTTGGCACGCGTCTATTTGTTTGGCGCGGCATGTAAGTCCGATTCCCCATTTGCAATATGCCAAGATTTCAGTGTGTAATACCATATATTTCATGCTCAATAGCTCTGCGCATAGTGCGTCATCTGCGCTCCAAGCTCTATAGATCGATATTGTCGCAGGAGGTTGGATGGTTCGATACTCGCGGCACCGGCGAGCTCGTCAATCGTCTTAGCAACGATACCTTTGTGGTGGGCACTGCGCTCAGTTACAATCTCTCCGATGGTTTACGTTCAACTGCCATGATCACTGTTGGTTCCGTCATGATGGTGAGTTTTTTTTTATTTTTTGTATACGCCATACAAACGATCCATTGTTTGCCATTTGTAGGCGGTAACATCCCCGGAGCTGGCGCTGGTTAGTGCACTGGTAGTGCCTGCTCTCGCTGGTATGGCCATTGTCTATGGACGGTATGTGCGTCGCATAACCAAAATGGAGCTGGATGAATTTGCTGATTTAATGAAGCATGCCGAGGAGCGATTCGGCAATGTGCGCACTGTGAAATCCTTCTGTCACGAGCTGAAGGAGTTTGACCAATATGATAAAAAACTGGATGCAGCCAAATTAATTGGCTATAAGGAAGCAAAAGCCAAATCCATATTTTTTGGCATGGTAAGTCCAAGTCGAACTGAAACTTAATCGCTAAGTTGACTCCTCTCCTCTCTCTCTCTCTCTCTCTATGTCTTTTTATCTCTATCTCTGTTTCGGTCGCTCCCACAGACTGCTTTCTCTGGCAACTTTGTGATGATATCGGTTCTTTATTATGGCGGCACTCTGGTGCTGGACAATGAGCTCACCATTGGCGCCATGACAGCGTTTTTGATGTACGCCGGCTATGTGGGTGTTGCAATGAATGGTATATCCAATTTCTATAGTCTTCTGAACAAGGGCATTGGGGCATCGTCGCGCATTTGGGAGATAATCGATCGCAAATATGCAATACCTATCAACACGGGCATTTCGCCGACGGCCAAACCCATTGGCGAGATGCGCTTCGATAATGTTGACTTTAGCTATCCGTCGCGTCCCGATGTTAAAGTGCTATCGAAATTCTCGCTGACACTGCAGCCCAATCAGACGACGGCTATTGTTGGTCGATCCGGTTCCGGCAAATCGACAATGGCACTGCTCCTGTTGCGTCTCTATGATCCAATGCAGGGCAACGTCTATCTGGATGGCACTGACTTGCGTACAATAAATCCGCTCTGGTTGCGTCACCATGTCGCCGCCGTTCCCCAGGAACCGGTGCTCTTCTCCGGCTCCATACGCTCCAACATTCTATACGGCCTGAATCCGGACGACCCACCCGACGAGAATCGGCTGCAGAGTGTCGTACGCGACTCGAACGTGCTCGAGTTTGTCAAAAATCTACCGTTCGGCCTGGAAACGATTGTCGGCCAACGTGGCATCCTCCTCAGTGGTGGCCAAAAGCAGCGTGTCGCCATTGCTCGAGCCCTAATTAAGGTAGCTAATAGTTAACAGTTGATATATATTATATATATTGTTTATGCATTATTTCTAATTGTAATCCTCAAACAGAATCCCACCGTACTCGTGTTGGATGAGGCGACAAGTGCGTTGGATTCGGTGTCGGAGCAACTGGTGCAGACGGCACTCGAACGACTGGTCAAGGGTCGCACAGTGATGACCATTGCCCATCGGCTGAGCACCATACACAAGGCGCAGAAAATAGCCGTTCTCCAGCACGGAGCGATTGTTGAGGCGGGCGCCTACGACGAGCTGATGCAAATACCAGATGGCAAGTTCAGAGAACTGGTTGCCAAGCAGACATTCGCAGTGTAATTTAGTGTTCAATTATTTGCATAGGCATAGACATAACAGACAGAGTACGTTATTTAACAATCCCCGCCCCGATAGAAGTTAAGTACAAACAGTTCTTATTGGTTAATGGATCATCAATGGTCAGATCCAGATTAACTCAAAATCGCTTGTTATTATGAAATGTTGAAAATTTTCCCATTTTTCATTCATAATTTTTGGAAATCATTGAGTCCTTGACAACTTTCAAATAAACGGAATGGAAATTTCCAATTCCTTGCTAGGCAACAAAATATTATCTGTTTGTTTTCTTAACAATTTATTACGATTGCTTTTGGTTTTCATAAACTCTTTTTTTTTTGCTTTGTTTTGTTTTGTTTTCAGTTTAACATTTAGCTTAATTCTAATTAACAGGCACAGAAAATAAATGCAGCAATTTCTTTTACTCCTCGCAGGATAAATACATATATATATATATAGATATAGATATATATGTTTGTGGGTTTACTTCATTGTGGGCATGGCGACAGCTGCCTGGGTGTGGGTGACATCAGTTTCGCGCCAGAGCTGGGTGATGGTCTTGGTCTGTGTGTAGAACTTGATGCCCTGCTTGCCATAGAAGTGATGGTCACCGCGGAAGGAGCCGCGTGTGCCGGTGAACGAGAACATTGGCAATGGCACCGGTATGGGCACATTGACGCCCACCTGGCCGGCATCGATCTCATTGACAAACTTGCGGGCAGCGGCACCGTTAGTGGTGAAAATTGCGGTACCATTGCCATAGGGATTGGCATTCACAAGCGAAATGGCCTCGTCCAGAGTATCTGCATTCAGAATGACAAGCACCGGGCCAAAGATCTCCTCGGTGTAGCATTTCATGTTCGTCTTGACATCGCTCAATATGGTTGGACCCACAAAATAGCCATCCTCAAAACCGGGCACACTAATCTTGCGTCCATCCAGAATAAGTTTGGCGCCTTCCTTCACACCCGACTCGATCAGTTCGTTGATGCGCTTAAGGGAAGCGGCACTGATAACCGGTCCCACATCGGTGCCGGCCACATGGCCGGCATTCACCTTCAGCTTCTGGGCACGTTCAACCAGATCGGGTATCCACTTCTGGGCTTCACCCACAAAGACGGCCGTCGACAGAGCCATGCAGCGTTGTCCGGCGGCGCCAAAGGCGGCACCGGCGAGCTGATTCAACGTGTTCTCCTTGTTGGCATCGCTGAGAATGATGCCGTGATTCTTGGCGCCCATATTGCTCTGGACACGCTTGCCATTCTTGCCGGCACGCTCGTAAATATACTTGCCGGCCGTATCGGAGCCGACGAAGGAAACGGCCTTAATTTCGGGGGCATCGCAAATGAAATTGACGGCATCGTGCTGGCCATGGATGACATTGACAACGCCCGGCGGGCAGCCGGCCTCGTTGAGCAGCTCCATCAGCATCATGGTGACGCCGGGCACACGTTCCGATGGCTTAAGCAGCATTGTGTTGCCGGTGGTTATAGCCACTGGGAACATCCACAGCGGTATCATCGCTGGGAAATTGAACGGTGCAATGCCGGCGGTGACACCCAATGGCATCACCAGCGAATACGTGTCCATATCACGAGCGACATTCGCCACAGTTTCGCCCATCTGCAGCGAGGGAATGCTGCAACAGTGCTCGACCACCTGCAATCCGCGGAGTACATCGCCCTCGGCATCGGCCAATGTTTTTCCCTGCTCCAGCGTAATGCATTTGGCCAGCTTGCCCATGTTCTCCTTGATGAGGGCCTGCAGCTTGAACATGACCTGTTGGCGGGAGAGCACCGACTGATTGCTCCACGATTTGAAGGCCTTCTTGTTGGACTCGAGGGCGGTCTTCATCTCCTCCTGGGTGGCCTTGGGTACACGTGTCACCACCCGATTCGTGGCCGGATCGTGCACATCGATCCACTCCTTTGTCTTCGATTCCACGAATTTGCCATCGATGAAGAGATTCGTCGTTGCAGCTGCCGACGAGTAACTGCGCTTCGCGATCAGTCGTGCCTACAAATAATAATAATACGATCAGTGTATTTTCTTAATGTATCGATATATCGATATGTGAATAACGTTTTCCCCGTCTCAAAAGGATCTACGCTATCAGCGGCAACTTTGCTTTTATCAATGAAGGTACATTATTTTATCGATATATCGATAGTAAAATATTGCAGCAGGTAATGTACAATCGGCGTATGCATATTGAGTGATTTATGCAAAAATTCAGCAGTTTTGACTGTACACATCTACACTTATCTACATATATATGTTTATGTACAGTTCGCACTTCAAGTGTTTTACTACTTGGCCTGTCAACAGGTGGCAATTGCCCGGCAACATGATAATATGCACACATACATACACACACGCACATGTGTGTGCCACGCCCACACTTATCAGTGGATGGCAGCAGCAACAGCCTAATTATGATACGCATTTGAATGGCTTGGCGCCTAATTAAAATCCGTTTAACTTAAATGCAAATTAAATACACATCACCCATACGCTCTTATGAGCATGAGTTAGTCTGTGTATGGGTCGTGTCTGTGTGTCTGTCTGTCTAGTATGGATGTGTGGCCATTTGTCTGTTATCTGAACCGCAGCCAACCAAAAATTACGTAACATGTGTTTTCTCTATCAATTGCCCATTCTTTTGTACCTTGTACCATTTAATTGACCAATTTATGCATACAGACACCCACACACTCAGATAAATCGGAATATGCATTAAGCAGTTGTAAATTGCATGCACACATGTAAAAACACACGCACACACACACACACACAAGCGCATTTACATATGGCAATGCACTTTAAAGTACACCGTAAGCTTTCCAACACGGCACATTTCAATGCAACTATGTTGTCGATAATTGAGTAATTACAATTAACTTACCTCAGCACCAATTAGACGAACAAAGGACATCTTGAACAGGTCAGGAATAACGGATTATGGTTAATGTACAATCGGGCGGGGAGCGCGTGTTGCTGCTGCTGCTGATTCTAAATGCGGCTGGCCAAACCGGTGGTTTCACTAGAACTGAAAGCAAGCAGCTGAGGCTGTGTCAAGTTGTTGGCCAGCGCGTGTGTGGATAGATGGTGTGATTGTTGATGTACGACGAGGCAACGGGGGCCGCACGACGTTAATAGACACGACTTGCACAAACACACGAGCAAGCAATGTGTAAATGTATGTGTGTGTGTACTGCCGCAGCCTAGAACTTCAAACAGCAGCTGTTGTTGTTGTTATTGTTGTTTTTGGTACTCCTCTAATTCGATGGAGGCTCGTTTGAGTGTGTGTGTGTGTGTTGTTGTTGTATGTGTTGGTGTGCGTATGTTTTTTGCGACGTTTGCTTTTCTGCTTGCATGTGCGTGTGTTTGTATGTATGTATTTCATGAGTTTTTACGTCAGTGCGCATATATGCATGTGTGCATGTGTATGTATAATTATTTATCTTTTCATGGACGTACGCGGGGAGCACTGAACCTCTCATAGCATAAGTGAAATACCTAACTTAAGATGAGTTTTGCAAAAACCCTAAGAAATGATGTCTGAGACAAATATAAAATGAAACCAAATACAATTCCGATTCCCCTTCGCGATACAATTTCTCGCGTACGCCCTTGTGTATGTCTTGTTTTGATTGCCGACACGAGTCCAATTTAAAACCGTTTGTTTTTATCATAAATACGTACATATATATTTATATGTATACATATTTTTGCACATAATACAAATCGCTAAGATCTTCTTAAATTTGTGTTACATTTAAATACATACTTACACATACTTACTGACATATTGCGCAAACTTTGCGTTATGAAAACATAAAAAAGATTTTCAATTACTGCCCGTACTTAATATATATGTATAAATAAATACATATGCATATGTATGTTTGTATGCATACTTCCACTTATGTTCAAGAGGCAGAGCTAAAAATAAATGGACAAAAAATGTTGGCCAACTTTTGGGCTGCATGCGAAAATGCAAAGTATACTTTTGGGCTAATTTTTAATTACGTGCACATAACTGTAGCGGTCAGTGCATAGAGTACTGTACACATACAGTGCCGTCTAAAAAAAAGAACTGCTTGCATTGAGTAAAAACATTCTTAGATCAGTATATAATTAAATAACTTTATTGTACCAGCAAGAAAGCTCGCAAATATTTAGACCTTAAAGGAGCATATGATTTTAAATATATATGTTAATGCAAAAAATGCAATATTCAGCTTCATTCAGAAAAACACATTTTGAGATATATGTCAGAAGTGGACGTATCTCATACCACTAAAACATATAACAATCGATCGAAAGATGATTCCTGGAAAGAATACCCCTTTCTTGTCTACCAAGATATCTTAAATCCAAGCCAGACTCAATAGCTACGAGTCGGGCAGCACTGGGCTGTTATGTCATGTTGGGAAAAATGAAAGAAGTCGTTTGTTAAATATTTTTGATCGCAACTGTTTTATTTATATTTGCATTGCCATATCAATTGTTTGTCGTAATTAATTAATTAATATTATTAAGTACATAAACGCTAAGTACATAATTTAATTTGTTCAATAATTTTGTTTGTTTCTCTTTCGCTTTTCAAGTAAAGTAGATAAAAACTCGTAATTGGTGAAATGCTTTGGTTATTGCTGTAAAATGTTCCGACTACTTTTTATATATGTATGTATATGATTTGCTCTATATATATATATAGATATGTAGGTGTATGTGTGTGTGTGTGAATGTATGTATATGTATGTATTTATGTATATGTATTATGTATATATGCATTAAAGTTGTTCAATTTAAATTTAGGTTTACAAATGTTTTAATTTATGTTTTTAAGCTACAGCAATGAATTTTCGCTTTTCCAGTGAGTTTCTATAGTAATCATAATAATAATAGTAAAATTTATGTATATATGGTATATATGTATATGGTATTGTTTATATAAAAAAAGTCACTTAAGCTAATATGGAATGCTCGATGCATTTGATATAATTAATTCATTAATCATTAGATTTAAGCCACGCTGCGGTTCAAGGCCTCATTCAATGTACAATAATCATATTAAATGTATATATATATATATATATATATATATATATATGTATATATAGTATAATAATAATAAAAATAATAATAATATAAGTAGAAGAGCACTACGAAGGCAAACATTTCTTGTACAGTTTTCTTTTCTGTCTTTTCTACAAGTCATGGATTTTTTGTTGTAAACTTTATTTAATTGTGTTCGTTGTTGTTTTAATTCTAATTCTCAAAAAAATATCTAAAAAAAAACGGAACAACTTAAAGTTAAGTATTTGTTATTTTTGCTTTGTTTTTCTTTTGTTTTGTTGTTTTTTTTTTCTTTTCAGTTTTGTTTGCTAATTTTGATTATATTTTTGTTTCGCATTCCAATTCGATTTTCGCAATTTTTGCGATTAGCGAATTTGGAACACGATTTCAGTTTTTGCTTCAGTTTCAAATGTGTTTCGTTTCGTTACATTTTCGGTTGTACCGTTACTCAAATTACACATACACAAGAAAAAAAAATGGTTCTTAAGTACACTAACCAAAAAAAGATATATATATATAAAGAAAAAAAATTGCATTATGTAATATTAAACTTGAGTTTACAGTAACTAGATTGATGAAGAAAAAAACACTATTTAAGCTTTGGTATTTGTAAGGCGAGCATATATAAATATATATATATATATATATAACTACATGTAGTATATAACGGTACACACATACATGATAACTCGCATACAGTTCAAAATTCTCATCAACAAAATGCCGTTCCGGACAAAAGTCGTTAACATTTTGTGGAACGGCCTCTGTTATGGAATTTCCTTTTGGGTTTTGGTAGAGGATTAAATTGATTTACGTTTAAGTTGGGATAAACCCCCATAAAGTTGGTTTTGTCTTAAACTTTATTTTATTTTATTTGTATTTTTTTTAGCCCCTGCCAAAGTATAGAAGATTTGTCACAGTGTCTATTGAACATCTGACGGATTGAAGAGATCGATTTTGAACTAAATTGAAGTACGAATTTTGACTTGAATTTTGTTTCACTGTTTTGAAATCAAGAAATCGGCAAAAGTCTTACGGATATAGAATGTGTTGTCTCCTGTTACTTTTCTGCATTGGGGTGTATCTAAACTGTATCGGTATTTGTTATTCATTAACTTAACTTTCGACTACTGACTACGACTACTGAGCTGTGTTTTGACCCCACACTGAGTTGACCCATTGGCTAATCCGTTTTACAAATCTGGCATCCTTGGTTGTGATATATATATACATATATATATATATATTAATGTAGCATATATATATACATATATATATATACTTGACTAGCTCTCTCCATCTCTCTCTCTCTCTCTCTCTCTCTCGCTGTCTGTCTGAGTTTACTTCTCCACTCCCAGCAGCTTGGCAGCTTCGTCTGGTGAGGAGAGCAGCTTGTTTAGTATGCCCTGATCACTGATCCCCAACAGATTACCAATTAGATCGCCACTGGCCACAGCTGCTGCTGCTGCTGCAGCTGTTGCTGCCGCTGCTGCTGTTGCTGCTGAGGGTGTTGTTGTTGCCTCGGCAATGTTCTCCTTGTGCTCGCCCAGGCGACTCACTCGCCACTCGTTCGCCTTGCCCAGCAGCTCGCGCAGCACCTGCTTGCCATTGCTATTGTTGTTGTTATTGTTATTGTTGTTGTTGTTCTGGCAAGTGTTGTTGTTGTTGTTGTTGTTGTTAGTGGGCGTTGGCGTTGAGGGTGGGGAGCAGGGCAACAGCTGCTCATCGTCGGAGCAATCGGACTGATGATCGAGCTCGCCACCATTGTGACTGCGTCCACTGTGCTTCTTCATGTGTCGCAGCATGCTGTGCTTCAATGTGAACTTCCTCAAGCAGATCTCGCACTGGAACGGACGCTCACCGGAATGGGTGCGCATATGTCGCCGCAGATCCTCCGTTGACCAGAAGCGACGCACGCAAAATGCGCAAATCACTTTACGATTGCTATAGTCGGGATATTTGCCCGATCTGGTGCCGACGGCGGCAGCCTCATCATCCGAATGTGGAGCACCACCAGCCACTGGCAATTGTTGCTGCTGCTGGTGCTGGAGCTGTGCATCCGTTTCGATGGCCCCCTTGGCCAGCAGCAGTGCGAACTCGTGTGCGTGCAGCTGCTTGATGTGCTCGAGACACTGCAGCCGCTCGCCGAATGAGAACTCGCACAGATGGCATTTGTAGGGCAGATCACTGCTCGCCTCCAGGCCCGGCGGCGATTGGGCCGGCGGTGGTGGATGCGTTGGTGCAGCAACGGCGGCAACAGCGACAGCAGCCGCTGCAGCAGCGGCCATTTGTTGGCGCAACTGGTGTATCAACTGTTGGTGTTCCCGTTCCCGTTCCCGTTCCAATTCCAGTTCACGTTCGCGCTCCTTTTGGCGCTCGCGCTGCTCACGCTCGGCCTGTTCGGCCTCGGCCGCCTGGCGACGTCGCTGCTCCTCGAGCTCAATCTCCTCGACGGACTTGGGCACGGGTATCGGTTCGCTGACATCCTCGGTGGGCACATAGACGGACATGGCGGACTCAACGTTGCCATGCTTGCGCAACAGATGGCGATCGCAGTTGCTCTTCGTGGTGAACAGCAGCGGGCAGTGGGAGCACTTGAACGGCTTCTGGCCGGTGTGCGTCAGGATGTGGCGACGCAGCGAGCTGCTCCAGGGGAACATGCGCTGGCAATACGGGCAGCTGACACGATTCGGTGCCAGGCTGTAGGCGGATTTCTTTTTGGTGTCATTGCCGCAGCTGCTGCTGCTGCTGGTCACATCCTCGGTGCCGGAATTGTTGCTCTCGCTGGCGCTGCCGCTGGCAACGAGACCCTCCTCGTCGCTCTGCTCCATGTGATTGGCAACGTCGCTGGGACGGAAATAGCTGTTGAACGACACCTGATTGCTGGTCGCATTGTCCACCAGTTTGGCCACCGGCACCAGATCCTGAGATTCATCCTTGAACGGTGAACTGGCCACCTCCTTCAAGGACTTGGCCACCGATTCCGCTTGTGCAATCATCGTTTTCATTGTTGTTGGCGCCGCCGGCTTATTGCCGCCCACGGACTCCGATTGAGGATGCGGCTGCTTCTCGGCCGCTTTCTCCTCGCGCTCTTTGATTGCCTGCTCCAATATGGTTTCCGCTACCTTTTTGGCCGCCTCAATTGGCTTGGCTTGCAGCTTGTCCTTGGTTGGCTGCAATTGTTGCTGCGACGCCTCTGCTGCAGCTGCAGCTGCTGCTGCTGCTGCTGTTGCTGCTGTTGCTGCTGCATCATCATCATCAATATCATCATCATCATCCTCCTCGTGCAGCTGCTGCTGATGCTCATCGTCCAAGTCCATCTCTTCATCCTCCTGCTCCTCCTCATCAACATCAAATTCCTGCTCCTCCTCCTCATCCTCATCCTCCTCGCCATCCACATCCTCGTCATCCTCGTCAATGATCAGCTTGGGCGGCTCATCGTCGTCCAGCACCAAAGAGTTGCCAGTGTTGTTGCTCAACTGTTGTTGCTGCTGCTTGTTGCCGATGCTGTTGCTGCTGCTGTTGTTGTTGTTGTTGTAGCTGAAATGCAACAGCGGATTGGCGACAACACTGCTGGAGCCATGTGCCAGTGCCTGTTGCAACAAATCGGTATCCTTGCGTGCCTTCAATTGCTGCGCCAAAATTGCATATTTCACCTGCTCCGAGATTGGCGCATGGACATGATGTGAATGCGAGTGCTGCAACTGTTGCTGCTGGCTGAGATTACTCATTGCTGCGGCGGCGGCTGCTGCTGCTGCTGCCTGTGCAGCGGCTGCCGCTTGGACAGCACTCGAGGATGCAGTCCGTTCACGCATCACATGATGACCGCTGCGGTGTCGCTGGCGCTGCGCATAGAACTGTGGATGCTGCTGCTTTACATGGCGCTCCATGTTGGAGCGCAGGGTGAAGCGGGCCGAGCAATGCTCGCAGGCAAAGGGACGCTCGGTTCGATAGCGGCGCTGCTTCTGCTTGGGCATCAGGACGCCATTCTTGATGACCATCTTGACGGGACCACCAGCGGGCAGTGGCACAGGCAGCGACAGTGGCATTGCAGCAATTGTTGCTGCTGTTGCGCCGGCTGCTGCTGCTGCTGCTGCTGGATTTATTGTCATTGATTTGTCTGCTGCTGTTGCTGCTGCTGCTGCTGCTGCTGCCGCTGTTGGTGGCGGTGGCGCCATAAACGCAAAGAAGGGAAAACCGGGTGATTGCTGGAGCATGAAGTTTCGCAACAGCTGTTGCATATACTGAGCAGCTGCATCGCCAGCCCCAAACATTTGTTGCTGCTGCTGCTGTTGCTGCTGCTGCTGCAGCTGTTGTTGTTGCTGCTGCTGTTGCTGCTGCAGCACCAATTCGTGTCTTTCGAGCTGCTCCCTTTGCTCCCGTTGCTCGGCCAGCAGCTGGGCGGGCTTCTTGCTCAGGTCGAGCGCATCCATGCTGAGATCGAGTGCTGGCAGTGGCTTATCCACCAGCTGATCCAAGCTCTTCACCTGAATCTTGAGCGGTTGTTGTGGCAGCGATGTTGTTGCTGCTGCTGCTGCTGCTACTGCAGCTGTTGTTGCTGCTACCTTTATGACCGGCGTCGGCTCCGCCAGCAACATGTGCTTCAGCTGTGACGAGGAGCTAGCCGAGGAGCTGTGCTCCGTGGGTGTTGCACAACGATAGCCGCCCAGCTCCGTTAGGATATCGGCTTCGGTCCGCGATTTGTTCTCCTCGCAGCTGGCATCCTCGGCCGGATGATAGACAATCGCACGTTTCACATCCTCGCGACTGGTCTTGCCATGTCGATTGCGCAAATGACGCTCACAGTTCGCCTTGGTGGTGAACGCATAATTGCAGACGGCGCACTCGTAAGGCCGATCGCCGTTGTGGGTGCGCATGTGCCGGACGAGCGCGGCCTTGTCGCAGACGGCATAGGGACACATGTTGCAACGGAATGGACCAGCGGCGCCCACCTCCGACAGATGGTAGCGATTGTGGCCCTTGAGTGCACGCAGATTGGGAAAGACGGCGGTGCACAGCTTGCAGGGGAACTCACCGCGCAGTTTCATTCGCCGGAATTCATTGGTGAAGGCATCCTGGGCCTCCTCCTCGCCATCGCGTCCATCGACGCTATATTGGCTGGAGCAGGGCGTGTTCACCGACTGCTCGAAATTGCGCAGGAAACTCGAGGTGCAGCTGGAACTGGTCATATTGAGTATGCTTTGAATATCGGCCAGATCCTGTCGCTGGTCCGCCGGCTCATGTTTGATCGGTGAGGGAAGCAGCGTTGCTGACGATTTATTCTTCAGATACAGCTGCTGGAAGAAATCTTCGCATTCGCGCTGCTCAGCCTGCTCCTGTTCCTCCTGCTTGTGCTGCTGCTGTTCGTGGTCCTCCTCCTCGTGCTGCTGCTGCTGCTGGTGCTGCTCCTCCAGTTCGCTCTCCTCCTGCTTGTGCAGTGGCGATGAGCTCACACCAAGCAGCGGCGGCAATCCTCGACAGCTATGCGCCTGCAGCTGTCGATGTGTGGCAAAGATCACCTCGCACTCGCGACACTTGGCCGGTATGTCCGCATGCTCGGCATCCAGATGGGCGCACAACGCTGGCACAGATTCAAATTCACCCGAATTGCAGGCCGGGCAGCTCTGCAGCAGCAGGGGCGGTGAATGCGATTCCGAATGCGAGTGGGTGGGCGAGGTGCCGCCCGAGGCGAGCAGCGTGGCCACATCCGGTGTGCTTGTTATCACCTGGGCAACGCTATCAGCGCTGTCCACATCCGAATCATCATCCGGCCGATTCTCGTGCTCCTCATCCCTAATTATATTGTTGTTGTTCAGGGCTGCCTTGTGGCGTCGCTGTTTGCTGCTCAGCACTAGCTGCTCATCCTCCAGCTCGAGCTCATCCTCATTGTTGTTGTTGTTGTTATTGTTATTGTTGTTCGTTTTGTGGCTATTGTTGTTGTTGTTGTTGTGGTTGGATTGATTGCTGTTGCTGCTGTGACTGTTCAGCTCACTGGACACATCCGTCGAGCAGCTGGCATCACTCTCATAGCTCTCCGCTCGCGTCGTCAGCAACTGTGCTGATCCCGATATCGAGCCAGTTGCTCCTGCTCCACCCGCATGTTGCTGGCGTCGCTGTTGCTGTTGCTGCGACTGCGACTGTGCCTGTTGCTGCTGTTGTGTGGATTGCTGCTGTTGCGAGTGCTGCTGCTGTTGCTGCTGCTGCTGCTGCGACGCCTGATGTTGCTTGTGGGTGCGCATGTGTCGGTGCATGTTCCCATTGGTTGTGAAGTTCAAGTGGCAATAGCGACAGTTGAACGGACGCTCTCCAGTGTGCACCAGGACATGCCGGTCCAGCGAGGATGCCGACGAGAGCACCTACAATTTGGATAGGAAAAGGGAGGGGAAGAGGGGCAAGGGGAGACGAAGGGAAAAGAGTGTAAAGAAGGGAAAAAGAGTTAAGAATAATGTAAACTGTTCAACTATTAACAACAACTAAATACTAAATACTTAAAATACACGTAAAAAGGGTATAATGGTCCTATGCCAAGGTGTGTGACAGGCAGCAGAGGGAAGCATCTTCGACCCCATAAAGTATATATATTCTTAATCGGGATCTCAGAGGCTATAAGAGCTACAGTCTTCAAATTTTGAATATAAGTTCTCGTACACCATAGGCAAAAGAAGTTTGCTTAATGTTATCGATAACTATCGATACAAGTCAGAGGCTCCTTATTAATAATTTATGTTCATGTGCATATTATTGATCAAGTGGACAGTGGAAATTTCATCAAGATCGGATAAGAAACATCCAAGTTATGGTCGAAAATATTTTCAGTCGAGCTCACTCGACTACAACATTCTTAATGGTTTCGTTTTCTAGCTCTAATTTTGTTGGTAGTCGTCTATACAAATACGCTGTAAATGGCTATATCCTCCTCTAGTGCATTACGATAAATGTCGACTAACCAAACACCCTGTAATTATGTTTTATTTATCAACTGATCGATTTCAGAAAATATGGTATTTTCTCAACGACTTTTTTTCAACTTTTTCTGACCTAGTAAATCTAGGTCGCGTGAGTATATACGAAAAAATCCAAATATTAAATTAAATTCGTATCGATAACTATCGATAACACGACATAAGCTTAATCTGTGAGTGGTATACGAAAATGAGCTAACTAGAATGGTCTCTGAGTAGATCGGCGTATTTATGCAGACAGACTAATAAACAGAACCGAAATCTATTGGCACAGCTTCATTAGACTCCTCTACCAATTACAGGGTATCCAATTTACTATATTTTTTTGTTTATATTTGATTTTATATGGTGTGGTGTGGTGTGGTGACTTACCTTGGAGCAGATGCGGCAGGTGAAGTTCTCGGTGTCGCCGTTGGCGTAGTTGTGGCAGCGAATGTGATTGGTGAATTCGTGGGGCGTGGCCGAGACGACCTCGCAAATGGGGCACACATATTTAATGTGCTCATCGCCGGCACCGATGCCCGACTCGGCGCTCGAAAGGCCCTGTGGCGAGGAGCCGCCCGAGCTGCTAACGCTTGACGCATGCTGCGCTGCCGACGCTGCTGCTGCTGCTGCTGACTGAGCGACTGCGCTGCTGCTGCTGCTACTATTACTGATATTGTTGTTGTTGTTGTTGTTATTATTATTGTTGTTGTTGTTGTTGTTGCTGCCAAGCAGATAGCCACTGAGGGCGCTGCCATCAACGAAACCCGACTCGGATAAATCACCGTTGGCGGCATTGCTGCTGGCGCTGCTGCGATTCAGTCGAAACTTTTTGCGCAGCGAGCTGGCGTCGCCGCTGGCGCTGTAGTCGACAACGATGCTGGCGCTGGCAGCGGCAGCAACGGCGCTGCGTCGCTGCTTGTGACGCGGTCGCTGCGCTGATGAGTCCAACAGCTGCTGCTGCTGTTGCTGCTGTTGCTCCTCATCGGAGAGTGGCGACTGTTGCTGCTGCTGCTGCTGCTGGTGGTGGTGTTGCTGTCGCAGTTTGCGCTTGCGCGACGTCGCTGTCACTGCTGTGTCGTGCGGCGTCGACGTTGGCTGCGGTGCGCCGCTGCTGCTGCTCAACTTTTTGGGCGTGCGACCCAAATCCAAATGCTCCAGCGAGGATTCTGAGGTGCTCGAATCGCGACGCTGTCGCGTTTCCATTAACTCCAAATCCCGAGCATCTTCATGTGTTGCTGCTACTGCTGCTGCTGCTGCAGTTGCAGATGCTGTGTGCGATTGTTGCTGTTGTTGTTGCTGCTGCTGCTGTTGCTGCTGCTGCTGTGTGGCGAGCATGTTTCTGCTGTCGTTGTTGAAGTTGGCGAACTGAGATCGTTAACGGCTGCTGTTAGCTGCAACAAGAATGTTGTTAACATAATGATGATTAACATTTAGCTGATTGACAAGGCGACAAGCTTAAATCAATTTAAGAAAGCATCTTAAATTAATTGTAAGCAACAAATTAATAATAATTAATTAATTGGCTAACAAATGCTACTCAAACTAGCTGCTGATTTTGAGCAGTGTAGCACAAAGAAATGTATGCTTTAAAGGCTGTTCTTTGCAGCTGATCGATAATGTTTTTTGTTTTGGTTTTTAATATTTATAACTAAAACAAATTGTTTCAGATTGTTTTCAGAGTTGATAAAGCGTTGATAAATATGCAATATTAAATTCTAAATTCGTAGAAGGAAACACCAGCTCAAATTCAAATTCAAATTCAAACCACATCCGCATTTGTTTACTCGCAGTTTCTAAGAAAAAAAGACTGCTCGAGGAATCTGTGAAACAGCTGATCGATTGATCGAACCGTTGTTTTGCTAACGGTTTCTGTTTTTCAATCATTAACTGGAAACCAAGTCAACCGTTTGCATTTCAACGGAAATTCCAATAAGAGCACAAAGAGTGCGCAGAGAGAGAGAGAGAGAGAGAGAGAGAGAGTGTGTGTGTCAAATTGCTGAGAGAGAGCGCGCTCTCTTTGTATCGATTTGTTATCGGTCTGCCTGTCTGCCTGTTTGTGTGCGTATGTGTGTGTGCGTTTGTGTGCGTTTGTGTGTCTGTATTTGTGTTGCATTTCCATTCGCTAGGCGCACATTGCTCATTAACATTCACCGTTATCAATTGGCAATTGCTCTGCTTGTTGTTGTTGTTGTTGCGCTTAGGATTTCCAATTGGCAACGATGGCGATCCAAATACAAACAACAACAACAGCAACAACTTGACAATTTCAAAAGAAAACTTTGCAGCGATAACAGGCGACCACTGTGCGTGTGTATAAGTGTGTGTGTGTGTGTGTGTGTGTATGTGTGTATTTGTGAGTTGTTTTTGTTGTTGTTCTTGTTGTTGTTTGTATATTATTGGAGCTTTGGTCTTTCAATTTGGTTGGCTGCTTTCAATGTTCGCCTGTCTCTCGTTCGCATGCAAAAATGTTTGAGATAAAGACACGCCTCTTAACCCCTCTTCCCCCGTCCCCCGCTCCCCCTAAACCCGCCTCAACCTCCACTTCACTCAATCGATGCCATTGGCTAAGAACCCAATCATCTTTGTGCACATAATTCGAAGTGCTTATTTTTTAAGATTTGTAATTTGGCAATGTATTTTTTTGTACAATTTCTGGTATTTCTCAATGAAATAATATGCATTAAAAATATATTTATTTGAAATTGAAAATTAATGAACATCCTTTTCTTCTTGTTTATAGACCTGAAGAAGTTTTGTAAAAATTTAATGGTTTTTTTTTTTAATTCAATAGAAATCAAACGATTAAAAAAACCAAAAAAAATTTGAAACTCGCCACATATCTAAATTCAACCGGAGATTTCGAAACATTGCCTTTTCAGTATGAATTTTGAAATTGTTGCAATCACAAAAGGAACTCCAAACATGCCTAAGCAGATTTTTTTGAATATACAGAATATATAGAAATCTAGAATATATCTGTATATAATTTATCTCTATTTCAAAGTAATGATAATACAATTTTTTTCTCTCAATGTTTCAATAAGCTTATTATTTTTTCTCTAAAGTGAAAAGTTGGTTAATTGCTGTCATTTAAGGAGAACTGAGAGCTGAGATCTGATGATTCAACCCTTTTCCCGAACGGGTTTGTTGAGAGTTCAAAGTTCAAAAGGGATTGAAAATCAGAAGTTGTATTTATTTTTTTTTTTAATTTGTTAGGCTTTTGAACCATGAACCACGATTGGGATCGCAAGGTCAATTCAATTAGAAGTCGGGGGCAAATCCTCTAAAAAGAGTGAAAGAGGAGCGAATCGCAATTAGCCAAAAAAAAGAAGAAACGTTCGTCTTTAATCCAATAAATCAGGTGCAGGCAGTCGAGCTGTATATATTTCTATATATATATATATATATATATATATGCATATATAATTTTAGATTGATATACCATACTATAATATTATATGTATGTGTATATTTAACAAGACACTTGAACAACACATGAAAAAAATGAATATGATTTTTACCTTTGTTTTTTTGTTTTTGTTTTGGTTTTTTGCACAATTTAGCGGCGGCATTCGAAATTTTGTTGGCCACTTTTGTTAATATTTGGTTTAAGTTTTTCACTTGGGTTCCGCACTTGGTTTTGATTTGGTAACTTTGTGTTTGTTTTTGTTGTTGTTGTTGTTGTTTGTTGTTGTTGTTTTTGCTTGCACTCAATTATTACAATTAAATAATTATATTGTAGCACATTTCTTTGGTTTAATTTTTGAGTAGTAGCAAATTAAAAAAAAAAATATGTAAAATAATATTAATTAAGTATCCAAATTTGCACCGTTCTTTTTGATCGAATTTCTTTAAGACTTGGGATTTGTGTGGTCTTTATTTTAATATTATTCTTATTTTTTTATATTTTTTTTATAAGTATCCCGTTTCGGCGATGTTGTCGCAGCGCGCCACAGATGCTTTCACGTTGACGCGCACACGAGTTCTGAGCGCAGCCGCAGCGCAAGGCAGGCAGGCAGGCAGTCAGTCTGTCAGTCAACGTTTATCTAATTTTCTCAGCGCTGCTCTGCTCCCGTTCTGCTCTGCTCAGCTGCTCTCTGCTCTGCTGCTCTCGTTCTGCTCGCTCGTGCTGCCCCGAAAATGAAGAATGCGAGAAAAAAAGAAAATGAAGTGAAAAATAACAAATTCAAGACGTCTTTTCGGTTCGACTTCTGAATTGTATTTGAACGCATCAATAAAGTTGTATTTATAAAAGCGCACAGCGCAAAGAGACCACACCAGACCAGACCAGAGCAGAGCCCAAGCAGCGACGCAGCAGCTGACGCGACATCGACATCTGAGCGAACACAAACAACAACAATAAAAAACCCGAGACGGCAGCAGTGAGAGAGAACGCAATGGCTGCCTCTGCGCTGCGCTGCGCTGCTCTGGCGCTGCTCTGCTCTGGCTCTGGCTCTGCTCAGTTGCGTGCTTTAGGCGAGTGTATTTGTTTGTGTATGTGTGTTGTGTGCTTGTGTTTGTGCGCTCGTGAGAGCAGCGCGCTGGCTGTGGCTGCTGGTTGTTGTTGTTGTTGTGTTGGTGGTTGGCTGTGTATCTTGCACTGGTATTGGTTAGATAAAACTGCAGAGAAGCAGCGACGCTGACGTAGCGACATCGCCGTCGTTTGCCGCGCTACTCGTAAAATCTTTGGCGCGAAGGAAGCAGAAGCAGCAGCAGCAGCTTTGCCGCTTCTTTGTTGGATTTTTCTTTCGTTTCGTTTTATTTTTGGACGCAAATAGGATTACTGTGTGTGTGTGTGTGTGTGTGTGTGTGTGCACGCATGTCGCTTGCGTGCGTTGCCGGTGCGTGTTAGAGCGAGAGCGCACTATGTGCCAAGTTTGCATGTGCACACGTACATACATATATGTATGTATGTGCATATGTATGTGTTTATTGCCCAGCCACCAGGAGCTGAAAAAATTCTCTCTCCACTTCGCATGCATGTGTGTGTGTGTGTGTTATGTAAATATGCAAGTATGTAGCATGTGTTACTTTTACAGGGCATCTCCTTTTGGAGTATTCCCACACACACACACACACACATAGATAGCTATGTTTAACCAATACTTCACTCTGCTGTACGTTTGTCTGCGTGTGTGTGTGTGTGTGTGCGTGCTGCTCTTCTGTTGTGTCGCTGTTGAATATGCATTTTCGGATTTGGGTAAATCTCGTTGCCATTGGCTACTTGCTGTTGTTATGTATCTACATACATATATATGTATGTATTTTTTCATTATCTACCAACTTCGAAAGAAAAAATCACATTTAACAAATTAACAATTATGTATCTCATATTGGAAAAATTAGCGGCAAATTGCTTTATATATAAAAGTACATTTTTTGTTTTTGGTATTCACTGAGAAACCATTTTGAATTTAGACCATGGGCGTCGTCAGTTATGAGCAGGGGCCATGGACAGCTTCCGCCTTAGATCCTTAATTTGATTCAAATTTTGCACTGGGAAAAGAAATAAACACATGCATGTAAAACATTTTGCAGTTAATTTTCCAAATATTAAATACAAAACATTAATGTGTCTAAAAGTGTGTTTTTTTAATTATGTCTAAATGTGGTTAAGTTCTATAAGCATCTTTAAGTCGTTGGGAACTTTAAAAGTATTTATAATTTATTGTTGTTGTTGTTGGTTGTGCATTTAGAAGTGATCCATCATAAAATGTGCACTTTTAAGACAGCTTCTTGCCTGAAATTTAAACCTTCAACTTGAACACTCAGCTCAAACGGAAGTAAAAGATGTTGCTTAAGTGCTGTTGTTGTTGTTGTTGCTGCCTTGGTCAGTCGTCACAGTTGACCGCCTCAAAGAGGTGTGCACAGACACAGACACACACACACACACACAAAATGTCAGCTGCCAAAAAATGCAAATGAATTTGAGGCTGATGCTACATTTTAGTTTTAATTAAAATAAATTAGTATGCACACACACACACACACACACATATGCATATTGTGTGTGTGTGTGAGAGGAGCATCGCACTTTGTAAATTAATCGATTGCAATCGTTGTCCGATAAACTGCGACGGCGAAGATTACCAACAATCAGAAGAGAACAAGTGAAACAAAAAAAATATATATATATATAAACAACAACAAAAGCAGCAGCAGAAAACAGAAAAGTCGAGCATATTTATATATTCGTAATAAATATACATAAAAAAAACAGATATTGCGCAAAAAATGCAGCAAGAGTTCAATACACTCCACCACACTCGGCACACACACACATACACACACACACATACACACACACACACACACACACACACACACACACACACACACGACACGCACACACACACACACACACATACACACACACACACACACACACACACACACACACACACACAGAGACAGCGAAAGCAAAATACACGTGCAACAACTACAGCTATAACAACAATAACAACAACAACAAGACTGTTTGTATAAATTCAATAATATTTACGTTATATTTATAATGAACTTGAAATAAGTGTGTGCGGTGCTGCACAGTGGCACACAATCGCCAAAGACGCCCAGCAATTTCGCTCACGAGCGCAGCACACTGTGCCGAGCGCACAGTGGTGCCAAGTCATAACAACAACAATAACAACAACAACAACAGCAGCAGCAGCAGTAGTAACGGTAACAGCGCGTGTGGCAATGCGTGTTAAATAAACATTAATGGCAACAGCAACAGCAAAAGCACATTGCAATTGCTGCATACCCTGTACATATCGACAACTGTTATAGAGGGTATGTCAGGTGCGTGTCATATTATTAGTTAACTTAATAATTAAATATAAAAATAGTAGAGCTGAAAAAGAGCGAAGAAAAGAGGAGATGTAAATAAATACGCATTTATGTGTGTTAAGAAGAGGGTATCTGCTGGCCGAACCCTTTTGTACGATAGCCATCCTTCTTGTGCTTTATACGGTTTTCGTTTTCCTTCATTTTTGTTGTTGTTGTGGTTGTTGTTTCGCGAGCAGCTGAGAAACGAACGGTTTCAATTTCGCTTTTGAAATGCGCGGCGTTCAATGAGACCGAAAGTGATAATAATGAGGCAGGTGCTGAGCATAGCGAATAATAATGGTTAACAACAAACAGTCAGCGAGCATACAGCAAACAATAACACAATAATAATAGTAACAAGAGTGTGCGACATTAACATTTAATTGCAAGCATTTAGTCAGCATTTAACTTTGCATAAAACAAATGGCAGCTACAACAACAACAAAAACAGCAATAACAACAACAATGAGCGCCATTCTCTCACACACACACACACAGCCAAGCAAAAATGCGCTATGCTGCACTCCCACGCGATCTGTCTCCCTCTCTCGCTCTGGCGCACGCTCAACTTCAACTTTGACTGCACCGCTCTGTTCGCAAACATAAGCATTAGCAGGCATTAACAGTTAGTTGCCAACGCGTTGCATTTCATCTCGCTCGCACTTGCAACTCTTGCAATTTATGAAATTCACTTTCGATTTGCGATTGTTTCTTGTTTTTTGCATTTTACTTGCCATTTTTAATAACAAATATAAATAATTGTTATAATTTGCGTGTCACAACTATTGCCAAAGCTATTGTTATTGTTATTTTGGTTTAATGGATTTAATTGGCTTACTGCGTTGACATGTCAAGGTGAATAGGCGCTAAACTATCTACATATATCTCTATATATGTAAATATATAAATATATATGTGCGTTTGTCCGTCATTATTGCTGATAATACCACAATCATTGTGCCTTAATATCGTAAAACAATTAAAAATGCGCGCGCGCCTTTTTGATACCCTTTAGCCCACTGAAATTGGCTAAAACGGGTAGCATGAATTTGTGTTAAAGTATGTAACGGACAACAGAAAACTACTCCGACCCCTTATAGCATATATATTCTTAATCAGCATCAACCGTCGAGTCGATATAGTCATGTCTGGCTGTCCGATTGTCGGTCTGTCTGTCTGTCTGTGTGAACAAGCTGATTTCATAGATATTTCAAGTTTTGAATATAAGTTCTCAAAAACCATGCGCTAATCAAGTTTATTGCTTTTTATCGATAACTTTCTCCATTTCTTCAAAATCGATAATAATCGATAACCGATAGCAATAAACACCACAATTTGAATGATGTACGATTCCAATATTGACTGAATATTGATCAACTGCTCAAATTTCAATAAGATCGCTTAAGTAACACTGAGAGAAATCGTATATTTATATTTATATTTACACATATATACTTACAGACACACATACATACATCATGCTATGTCTTTTGATAGTTAAACGCTATGGTTGAGGGTATCGCCTCGTCGAGCGCTATCAACTAGAGCATTTAGGCTTTTTTAAAATGTTTTTCTTCCCTTTTTTTTTTGTTGGTTTTCTTTTTAAACTTTGCACCACCCGCAATAACAACAAACGTAATGTTTAACACTTTCAAACAAGTGCCGTTAGCATGATTCAGTTTACAGTTTTTCGGTGAAATACCTTGAGCTGTTAGCTAGATACACAGAGCGAGAGACGGATGGCGGGGAGGGCGGGGAGGGAGATAGACCAAACAAACAACAAGCAAATATAAAATAAGGCAAACGTCATAGAGTTAACATTCAACAAGTTAACTAACAGCCGGGCCTCCGATTATTACAGGTATACAGGTGTACTATATATAGTATATAAAGTATATATAGGTATGTATATCTATGTGTGAATGTGTGTATGTGTGGCACTTCCATGGAGTTTTTCAAATAGCGTGTTTCTGTTGAATTTTGGGCATGAGTAAATCTTATCCACAAGTATGAAAATCGAAAATTTGCCATTTGCTGACAAAAATTACTTATGGATCATGACATATGTATTTTTTTGTTTACCTATTTATTTATTAATAGACCTGGAACTGAAATAATTCCACCTGTTGTCTTGATTTTTGATCAAGAGATTGTTAATGGTTTTCATTGCTTTCCCATATATATATTTGGTATATTAACTACCCATGTATAAACGATCGCTTCAAGGATATCATCGATACATTTAACGATAGTCAGAGCTAAGATATATGTATAATCAGTCATGATATATATTTTGAAGATATTGTACGCTAACCGGGCCGTACTCCGTCAATGTCAGTGTAGTGTTAGCTAAGCTCATTAGAAACCAATTGACTTTGCAGGATAAACGACACCAGACTGTCCGGACAGACAGGCCATAACAACATTGAGGTTAGGTGTCGAGTGTCTGAGTCGAGATACTC